>JARYGA010038337.1:0-88895 GCA_030545235.1 Helianthus tuberosus | reverse complement strand
AGGTCATCGTGTACAATTTGTAGGATAAGGGGTATTGTACAATAACTAGCCTCTATATATATATATATATATGTATATATAGGGGTTAGTTAACATACAATTGCCCTTAGCGTACGATGTGTACGCGATGAGAAAGTAACATGCAGATTTGGCTTAGGCGTGATTTGTATAACATGCAGATTTGGAAAACAATAACATGCGGCATGTGGATACAAATAACATGCGGTTTTTGGTTGTTTTCAAATTGCGGGTTTTAGTTTGGGAGGATTATAACACACGGAATCTACATCGCGTATGCTCGTACATTAAGACCAATTGTACAGTACATTTTCTCTCTCTCTATATATGTAGGGGTGGATCACCAGAAAACTAGTTTAAATGTGAAAACCAAAAAATTAACTATGAAAAAACCTAAAACCATAACAATTTTTTTTAACAAAAACGACTATATTTTATATATAAAAAAAATTAAAAAAAAAAAAAAAAGTTGTACTGCATATAAGCATTAATACGAAAAAGCCTGAACCACCTAACCCCCCCCCCCCCAAAAAAAAAAAAACAAAAAACAAAAAAAAACCTAAAACTAAACCCTAAATGTAAACTCCTCAAAAACCTACCCCCCCCCCCCCCCCACACACACACACACCCAAAAACCTAAACCTAAACCTAATCCTTAACCCCCAAAATAAACTAACCTTAAAAGCTAAACTAAACTCAAAAGTTAACTTTAAGTATATAATACACGTGTGCAGCATATACATATAATGCACATGTGCAGTACAACTTTTTTTTTGAAAAAAAAAATTACACATAAAAAGTAGCGCTTTTTTTGTAAAAAAAAATTGTAAAAAAATTGGTATTTTTTTAGGCTTTTTTAGTTTTCTCATTTATATGTAGTTTTCTCATGATCCTCTCTCTCCACACGCGCACACACACACACACACACACACACACACACATATATATATAGGGTGGGGTTCGGTTACAAAGTCTATTTTCCTACAAAGTGTACAAAGTTATAAAACACCACAATTTTAGCTATAAAACACACTTAAAACCCATAAATAACAAAATGAGTCTCACTAAAACACAATATGCAAACCATAACAGTCCATAAAAACTTCAAACACACCATCGTAGAACTATGAATATAAAACACAACATGATAATCAACATAAAACACACTAATGTTAGTCACTAGATAATCAAAGCCTTATCATCCAAAACACTACACAAAACCCACAATTATGGCATTTTGGTAATGTTCACTATGTTCTTTGTGAGTTTTGAGTGTGTTTTATGGTTGATATTATGGTGTTTTATGACTTTTTACACTTTGTAAGAAAAATGGATTTTGTAGCCAACTCTCACCCTATATATATGGTAGGGTTCATTTCAGAATCACTCTTATTGCGAGAATCACGAGAACCAATATGAACACAACAAAATAAACCCACACACCACCCCCCAAAACCTAAACACCCACCCCTCACCCCACCATAACCAAAAAACCTAAATACGCCTCACCCCCCCCACCCACCCCCCACTTACAAAAACCTAAAAAAAATCTATTTAGCGGCTCTCGCAATAAAGGGTGATTCCTAACGGATCCTTATCCTATATATATATATATATATATATATAATGTAATTATTGAGTAGAAACCCTCTTCTAATGAAAAAACTTAGCAAACTCAATTGTATGGCTAAGATTGAGCCACATCCACTTTTTTTAAGTTAACATATCCTTGCATTTAAGGGTAGTATAGTCATTTTGCATCATGTATTTGCAATGAGAGATCTTTCTATAGTACAAGTCATTTCTCACTAACCTTTCACCTTTTGTCCTTCACTTATCAACCCTCTTTTCTTTTATCTTATTATCACTCACCAACCTTCACTCACATTTGTTTTCAAGTTTCAATCGAGAATGGATCAACCTCTTGATTTTCTTGCAAATCTTGAAGAGTATTTTCCTCCTCGTTGTTCATCGTCTGTTTCTATTGAAGCCACCAGAACTGAAGATCGAGGAAGCCAGATCTAAAGAAGTCATTTCTTAAAGACTAGATCTAGATCTTGTACTCATCCCTTTCTATTGAAGCCACCAGATCTGAAGATCGAAGCCACCAGCTCTCTAAAGATCGAAGCCACCATCAAAGCTCTCAAAGAAAAGAAGTAAGGAGTTGCTTTCATCACATCTTTGTTTATATTTTTAGAGAGAGAAAAATAATGTTTTGGAGAGAGAAACTACAATCTTCATCTTATTCATCTAGACACCAAGAATACAAGTCAAAAAAGTTTAAAGATCTTACTTTTGTTATTTACGTAATTTTTTTAGATTTATACTTTTTATGATGTTTGATAGATTTAAAATTAGAGCTTAGTTTGTTTATTTCAATTTTTAAATCAAGACCAAGAAGAAATTTTGGTGTGACCAATTTCTTTCTTCAAAGTTGATTGATATTTCTTTTACGAAGATAAACGTTGAATTTCTAAATTGTTTGTCCCTTCGATTTGGAGTTAATGATTGTTTTTAGTTGGATTTTTTGCGGTCGGGGGGGGGGGGGGGAGGTTGTGGGCTGGATTTTTATAGGGTTTATGAATTGGATTTGGTTTATTTTGTTTTCTGGTTTTGTTTAAAATGGACATCACCATTGATGGTAAATAATTAGTTTGAAAATCCATAATTGTTACGGTATATGTTTTAATTTTTTTGTTGGTTTAGTTGTTTTTTGTATAAACTTCACTCGGATATCGTCGTTTCATTACTTTTAGAAAGTCCAAAATTTAATATGAATATCTCTTTTATTTTACAAATAAAAAACCATGTTTTTTCTGGAGGCATAATTAGCTATGTATGTTACATTTCTACCAGCTACATTCTAAATTCTTTATCCTATATGTTGTAACACATGTTACACTTCGGGGTAATATATGTTGCATACAAGGTGTTATACATTTATATTTAACGTAATAGTGAGTTTAAATACAAAAATGTTTTTTAGATGGGTCGTTAGTTGTTGTTGTATAAACTTCACTTGGATACACATTTTCATTACCTTTGAAAACTTCATAATTTATTCAAAATATCTCATTTATTTTACAAATAAAAAGTTACTTATATGTACTAACAACACATGTTACTTATAGTTACCACAGCCCTTTTTTGGGCACAAAGGGGGCTGCAAATATATAACATATGTTTGTAACATGTGTTACACCAGAGAGGTAACACATGCATAGCCACATTACACATCTTACATATAGTTGTTACCGCCATCATAAATTTATGTATGTACACATGTTACATAGAAGATTAACAAGGTTAACTACAGGAGATTAATACTAGTGTACTTGTCTTGTTCATAGGTGAATGGATGTTTTGTGTTCAAGATGAAGATGGTTATCAAGAAGCGAAGCATAGTTAGATTTTTGTTAACTTATGATAGTTTTGGATCATTTTTGTATATTTAAGTTCATATAAAACACTTTTGTAAAGTTTAGTTTGATAGTAATGTTTTTTTATAATATATGCAATCTATTTGTCCATTTATTTTGTTACATATGTTACATTTTCTGCCAGCTACATATGTTACTGATGTGTGCAAAATGCAACATATAAATTACATCAATTGTGGCATAAAACTAACCCTTTTTTAGTAGTAATGTTGGAAAAAGTTTGCTTTTGTCTTCCTTTTGTATTTTCAGGATTAAATGAGCTCAAATTAACAAAAGAAGCAAAAAGACAGCTAAATCTAACATAAATACAAGAAAAGGAACAAACGTGGCATGCCCAACCTCCCCGAAAGCATCTTCCCAAGCAAAATAAGAGAGCAGAATGCTGAACACGCCCCGTGTTCAGTGAACACGGGGGCGTGCCCAAGTGTCAACATAAAAGACAAAGTTGTAGAAGCTTCCATCGCCCACCACGGGGCCGTGCTCAGTGGACACGGGGCCGTGGTCAACTATAAGATTCGCAGAATCTAGGCAAATCTTGATAGTACAGATATGCTTCTGCACACGGGGTCGTGCCCAGCGGACACGGGGCCGTGGTCAACTAATGCAGACAAAAGTAATTAATGAAGACAGAGAAGAGGATGGACACGGGGCCGTGCCCGAGCTTCTATTCAGCCTATAAATAGGAGTGCTTAGTTCAAGCTCAAATCATCCCTTGGCACACCACATCTCTCACACTTCACCCACCACCCACCACCACCATAACACCATCATCCACCACCATCATCCATTGTCCATCAGAGAATGTGTAAGTCATCTCGGGATCCAAGATTGATCGTAAGAGTTCTTGACAATCAAGGCCATGTTTGCCTAAGGTGGTGTTTGTTTTTTCAGATGCAAAAGGTCTGCAGTCTGCGGACCACATCTGCAAACATCTGCACGAGAAGAGGTGGACCAAATGTCTGCGGGGTGTAATAAAAAGAGTGTTTGTTTTTTCCTCTTCTCCCAAAAAACCCCCATACTATTGACTTCACAGGCTTCAAAACTAGGTCAAAATTGGGCATCAGAACCAGTTCACCGACGTGATGCTTTTAATCATCAACAACACTCCCTAATCAAGAATACCCACTTCCCAATCAAACAAAACTGTTCAATAATAACAATCAACATCGACCCATTTGTTCAATTTGCTTTTAATCATCAACAACACCCCCTAATTCCCACCAAAATAGAATTTTTTCAACACCCATTTGCAAAAGATCAATAAAGATTCAAATTGGGTGAAATATCTACCTGGTAGGTGAACAGAGGAGGAGATGGAGATCGATGTGGGGGCTCCGACGGAGGTGTGGTGGCTCTGATGGTGCTTGAATCGGAGGTGGGTGTGGTGGCGGAGTGGAGGTAGAGCAGGGCTGGAGCAGATGGCGGGCGGCGGAGGAGGTGGTGTCGGAGGTGGAGGTGGTGGCGGAGTAGGGGTGGACGGCGGAGGAGGTGGTGTCGCCGTGTCGGAATGGAGGTGGAGGTGGAGGTGGTGGGAGGTGGTGTGCTAGGGTTTTGAGACCGGATGGGTGTTTTGAAGAGGGAGAAGAGTGTTGAAGAGGTTAGAAGACACAAGGACATGTCTGCTTGGGGAAGAGGTGGGGAAGATGTTTTTTAATGAAACCTCTTCTGAAAAACAAACAAGCTGCAGACTCAAACGTCTGCGCGTGGTCTGCGTGAGGAAGACACAAGAGGTTCTGAAGTACTTCTCACCAAAAACAAACACCCCCTAAGTCTCTTACATCACTTGGTGAAGACAAAGTGTCTAGTGTAATACTTTTTATTTTTAATCTTTTCACACTTTTTAATTGGTTATGTATTAATGACTTTAATAACTAGTTTCTTATGTTGAAGGTGATTCTTCCTTATCGTTTGTCCGTGGTGCCTTGGCATTATTTTACTGTCTATATAAAATAAAAGATTTTCACCATTCATATCTCCACGGTCTATATGGAGGTATGTTGGCTACCTGGTCGGGGGTTAAGGGAACGGTTTGGTAAGAGTCTTGCCATTGTTCAGTGTATAGATCCTGCAAAGGACCTGGGTCAAATTTAGTAGGACCTCCTTCAATACTTAACGGTATTGGATGGCGGGGGTCCAAACTCTTTGATCCTCTCATAAGTTAAACTACTATTAAAACTTTAACCCGGCTACTTAGGACTGTATCCCTGCTGACTCAGACTACTTAGCCGAGGGTAACGTCACCTTCAAAAGAGGGGCCTACCACATTATGCATTAATAACTTAATTAATTATCTTTCAATAATCCGACCCTTTAGGATTGTATCCTTGCTGACTCAAACTACTGGGTTGAGGGTAACGTCACCTTCAAAAGAGGGGCCTACTACAATAACTAAGATAATCTCTTAAATAGTGCAAAAGTGAGAAAATAATCAAAGGTTACACTAAACACGAATCAGAGCCAAGTGATTAATCTTGTCTATCTGTTTTTCTTTAATTTTTATTTTTCAGCATTTTAGTTAGTTTTTATTTTTCTAGTTTAAAACCTTTTTCTAACTTTTTGATTTGAATAGACGTTGAGGATATACCGGTACTAAAAGCTCTTGTGTCCTTGGACGACCTCGGTATCTTACCAACACTATACTACGCTCACGATGGGTGCACTTGCCCGTATGTGTGTTTAGTGTTAGTAAATATCGTGTTTTATAAATTTAAAACTTGGCTGAAAAAGTGTAAAAGGGCTTAAAATATACTTAAACTTATATACACACTTCACACGCATCAAGTTTTTGGCGCCGCTGCCGGGGACACAAGGATTTTAAGAATGTTAGGAATCAACGGCCTAATCGTTTTTTTTCTTATTTTTCTATTTTTTTAGGATTTTTCTTAAATTTTCAGCTTCTGCAGAACTCAGCATGGGTCGTGCCCGCTGAACACGCCCCGTGCCCAATCATTGGAACTGGCAATCCTGTTTTAAGTCAGACAGTAAGCTGAACACGGGGCCGTGCCCACTCAACACGCCTCCGTGCCCAAGATTCAGTTATTGAAAACAGAACCGTAAGATCCCGACGGTTGGTAATCTCTGACACAAACATGAGTGATACTAATATTTTTTACTTTCGGCACTCTTATGGTGCGTGGTGTCAAATATGTGGTGGTACCCATAAGGAATTAGAATGTTTTTTTCTAAATTATAAGCCCCACTATATAGACCCATCGTTTCCTTGTATCCTTAAGAGGGGCGAAAGTAAAAATAATCCCTATCTCTCACTCGAATGCTCCCAACCAGATTTTCTAGGAGAAATGCTTCTTGATGAACTATTTCAATTAGAAGATTTAATTCTTAATTGGTTAAAAGAACTTAGAATAGATTTCAATAATTTATCCCAAGACAATAACCAAGAAGAAACGTTGGGATCGCATCCAAACAACTTCGTTGTTCCCGACGATACTTCTAATTCTAGTAAGGACTTGAGTGATAGTCGTCCCTGTGTCGATTGTGCCGTGAAGGACTCCCCATCGACTTCGTTCGATGCATACATAGACCTGAGCGATTCAACATACACCTTCTTTAACGAGAGCCCGGAAAAGGGTTGGACTTGTCCACCTACATATAGCATAGGAATCACCATCACCGACAACCTCTTGCGTTCTCATCTTAATCTAGAGCAATTAAGGTATCTTAGGCACTTTGGGGTTGTTCCATCCAGTAAGGAACCACCCGATCCGGAAAAGTTCCTTGAAAATAGACGAATTCCATATGACAGCTTCTAGACACGGGGCCGTGTCCAGGTCAACACGCTCCCGTGTCCACCCAAAGATTCCCTTCTGATTTCACCAGAATACGGACAAAATTGTGTCAGGATTCTGTCTGCACACGGGGCCGTGTTCAGCCGACACGGTGCCGTGTGCAACGTACTGTCGTTTTCTATAAATGCAGCCAAGAATCCTGCACATTTGAACCATTCCAGGGACAGAGATTTGGGGAATATTCTCACATACCATCCTAGGTATTTTCTAAAAGAAGTTTCTCAATTACTTTCTTGTCCTTTCCTCTTTTATCCACTATCATCTTCTTCAATTTTTCTTTCCTTATACTTCCATTAAAGCTTGAAAGTTCCATAATTTCAAGCTTTGTTGAGATGTTTGTTAGATTTTTGTTCATGGAATCTTGTTAAGAATAAGTTCTACAACAATGTTTTAAGTTGTTTCAGTTCAAAAATGCTTTAAAAATCACGAAAACAATTTAAAACCTAGCACATGAGATGATTTCGCTAGGGTTTGTTATTACTATATTTTACACGTTATATTCGAATTTTAGGTCATTTCAACCGTAGGAACTAGTTTAAATCGAAAAAGTATGAGAGAAAGTGAGTAGAAATGAGAAAATGTTGTCGAATCAGCTGTAGTAGTATGAACTCCTCGTCCTGAAGCTCTGATACCACTTGTTGGTCCGTTTTGCGACCCTGAAAAGTCAGTTGAGAAAGTTCATCTTCACGTATAAAGGCGGAATCAATACACGCAAAGTTACACAGCTTTTCCTTTTCAATTCCTTCTCTTTTATTGCTTTCTGATACAAATTTGACAGAGTTTCAACACCTAGCACATGAGATGATTTTGCTCCAACGTCATACAAGAATGATCACACATCTGATATATATAGTGTGACTGATTTCGCTTATATGGACAATCCATATAAGCGAAATCACCTGTGATCATATAAGCGAAATCACCAGTGACCTAATGAGCGAAATCTCAACTACCCTAAAAGCGAAATCACCTATAACTTTGTTCATATAAGCGAAATTAACAATATAAAACCCTAATTTAACTCTCAAGCTTTAATCTTGACTATCTTTGACCTAAGACTTGATATACACGTAGTCAACAGACATTCTGTGCATCAACAGACTCCCCCTTGGAGGTTGACGAAGTCTTCAGCTCCGAGTCTTCAGTCTTGGTCTTTTCTTCTACTTTCTGTCTTCTTATCATAAGCACTCTATCTTCACAGGTTCAGATTCACTTCCTAGCTCCATCTTCAGACTCCCCTTTGACTATTTATCTAGACTCCCCCTTTCACAGACTCCCCCTCTTAGTATGCTAGAATCTGAGGTCTTGATCTGGTTCAAGCTTTGACATTTAGCTTCCATGGGAATGATGAAGTCCAAAACCTGTGTCTCAAACATCAATCATTACAAACTTATATTTTCAACAATAAATCACAAACTCAATCAGTTTTAGAAATCCACTCAAGTATTCAGGTCCAAGTTAATGACCTTGATTACTCAATTAATCTACCAAGTTCAATTTAATGACCCTGGTTGATCATTTGACGAATCAAACTAATTTTGAAAACAACAATTTACACATTTTCTGAAAATAACAAGTATCAAGTTAATGAACTTGTTTTTGACTTTTCAATAAATCAAACTCTATCAAAGATAAGCTCTCCTCATTCTTCAGTCCAGAATCTCCTGCATCTGCTTCAACATCTGAGAATCCAACAATCAACTCTCCACTTTGGTTTGTCAAAAATAAAGCAGAAATGAAATCTTTTTGGATTTTATAAAATGTTCTAAACTAAGAAATGAAATACAGAAAACTTAAATTTCAGAAAGTAAACAAAGTAAACTATTTACAAACATATTTTTAGCGAGCGTGTCAGGGAATCATATCAGCTATCAGACAAGTTACAAGTACCGTTAAGCTTCATTTCATACTCAGACTTAAACAATTCACCTCGATTGTCGATATACTGATCCATCTTAAATTCCCACACAAATTTCAATTTACTCAGGATACGAATTAGATGTCTTATGAACTTAGCTCATTCATGTGTCCCACCTCTTGAATATACTCCCGTATCCAGAATCCCAAACTTCAGTCTTACAGGTGAGTATACTACAATGATATCTGTACATAAATTAGGTAATGCGAGGGCCGAGGGATCTCAGGTCGATACTTCCGTATACGCAGAGAGATATCAGCTTCGACTTTACGGTATGTCCCCTTTAGAGGATCTTTTAGCTACAACAGCTGCGACTATCAATTTTATTGTTTCATCGGCATGCTGAGGGTTTATGCTATGTTTCAAGCATTGCGGAAAGTATTATCCAAGGACTAGGTCAGAACTACCGTTCAGCAGAAGTCCCAAAATAATACCCCAGACATCATTATGAGACCTTTCAAACGAGATTTCAGGGGTTACCTATATATCCAAGTAGTGTTCCCCACGAATTTCACAAGTTTGAAATTTTAGGTTTATATCCCGAATAAATCTACTAAATGTGTGAAAACCTATCGACACATCATTAGTGAGACTGTTTAACTCATTTAAACTTTACAAATCTTTAACATACTGTAATTGTCTAGCCGATGTACTATCATTTTCCCTATATACACAAGCTCTTTTTCAGATTTTATCATGTTTTTGTATTTTTGCATTTTTTACTGTTTTTGTATTTTCTGAAAATATGTCTATATACATCTATCTACTCCCCCTAAATACCAAAACAAGTAAAAAATTGACAAACCATTGCAGATTGTTTCTCGTCTTCATCCGCAACAGTACTCTCATCAACGCCAATAATTCCATCCGACACCGAAAGAAGCTTCATACCATTCAGTTTTAACAAATATTTAAACCGATTTTTATCAAAAGCTTTGGTATGTAAATCAGCTTTCTGTTCGTCAGTGTGGATTTTCTCAATTCGTATCAACTTTTTCTCAAAGCAATCAAGAATAAAGTGATGACGAATTTCTATATGTTTAGTTTTAGCGTGATGTACTGGATTCTTTGTTATATTAATTGCGGCCTCATTATCAACAAAAAGAGGTGTGTTAAGAAACTGCAAACCGTAGTCTCGCATCTGTTGCTGTATCCACAAGATCTGAGAGCAGCAACTGCTAGCAGAAACGTACTCCGCTTCACATGTAGATAGCGCCACAGACGTTTGTTTCTTACACTGCCAGGTAACCAATCTAGGACCAAAGAACTGACATCCTGCAGTTGTTGATTTGGAATTAACTTTGCAACATCCGAAATCCGAATCGGAATACCCTTCGAGCATAAAATCGCCTTTCCTAGGATACCACAACCCCAATGAAGAAGTTACTTTCAGGTAGCGTAATATCCTCTTCACAATAATCATATGCGAAGCTCTCGGGTTAGATTGATATCTTGCTGCGAGGCACGTTGGGTACATGATATCAGGACGTGAAGCAGTTAAGTACATCAAAGAACCTATCATGGATCGGTAAAATGTTTCATCAGCCCTGTCTCCGGTGAGATCTGGGTGAATCCCATGATTTGTTGCAAGTGGGGTAGCAGCTGGAGTAGAACTTGACATCCCAAATTTCTCTAGAATATCATGAACGTACTTCGTTTGATGATTGAAAATTCCCTCAGGTAATTGTTCAACTTGTAATCCCAGAAAGAATTTCATCTCCCCCATTGATGACATTTCAAACTTTTGCTTCATCACTGATTCAAAATCTTTGCATATACTTTCATTTGTTGACCCAAAAATTATATCGTCCACATAAATCTGAACTATCAGAAGATGACTGTCGACCTCTTTAGTGAAGAGAGTGGCATCCACTTTTCCACGAATGAACTTGTTGGCTAGTAGGTGTTGAGACAAAGTCTCATACCAAGCTCTCGGGGCCTGGTGTAAACCATACAGCGCTTGGTCCAATAAGTAGACCTTGTTTTTGTGGATTGGATCGGTGAAGCCCGGTGGCTGTCCGACATAAACCTCCTCTTTAACCTTCCCATAAAGAAACGCCGATTTTACATCTAACTGATATACTTTGAAGTTCTTCCAAGACGCAAATGCTAGGAAAATTCTGATCGCTTCTAGTCGTGCCACAGGAGCATAGACTTCTGTAAAATCAATCCCCTCCTGTTGACTAAAGCCCTGAACAACGAGTCGAGCTTTGTTCCTTACAACAACTCCTCTGTCGTCTCTCTTACACTTAAATACCCATTTTGTATTGATTTTCCTATGACCATCCGGCAAATCAACTAACTTCCACACTCCCAACTTTTCGAATTGGCTCAGTTCCTCCTGCATTGCATTGACCCAAGAGTCTTCAGTAAGCGCCTCTTTGTAAGTTCTTGGTTCAACCTGCGAGATAAAACAACTCAATGAGAATTCAGTTTGCAAAGGAGCAACTTTTGTATAAAAACATGTAAGCCCTTTATCAATCTGTCTTCGAGTGCGAACGCCTGTCTGCAATTCTCCTATGATCAACTCCTCTGGATGATATGAAAAAGTTCGCGGCATCACTTCGATTGAAACATCTACATTTCCCTCCAGATTAGTAACATTCTGATCTGCATCTTGTTCACCAACTTGGTTTGTTTGACTTGAAATTTGAATTTGCTCCCCCTCAGAATCTGAATCACCATGATCAAAGACTGGCATGTTTTCAGCTTCTTGATTATCATCTGGAACCGACTGATTATCCTGAGCAACTTCATTCTGTTGGACATCATCATGTTCACCAGCATTACTCGGACCTGCTTCATCGTCATTTGAAGTTTCCCGTGGTCTGCTAGAATACTCAGTTGGGAACCTTAGCTGCGACTCATATTCACGCAAAATATCCAACTCATCAAAGAAATCTTCATCTTCCTCTGATTCTTCTCTTATGTCAAACGAATCCCACAGTTTGTCATAATGATAACGCCATGAATCTCCAGGATTTTGCGGCGGCATAGTATAACCTTGACATTCAACATTTACAGCTTCAATAATCCGCTTCTCACTTGGAACGAAGACACGTCGCATCGGATTTGCATAACCAACAAATATTCCCTCAATGCTCTTCGGACCAAACTTTCCATGAGGCTCTATAACAGTACAGGGTGACTCGAACGGTTCTAGATACTTCAAATTCGGTTTGCGGTTATTGATTAGCTCAAAACATGTTTTGTTGAACTTCTTGACAGTGAGAACCCTGTTGAGCGTATAGCATGCGGCGGAAACAGCTTCAGCCCAAAAATTTATCGGTAACTTTGAATCTGCGAGCATAGTTCTAGCCGTCTCGATTAGTGTCCAGTTTTTGCGTTCTGCGACTCCATTCTGCTGCGGAGTGTACGGAGCACTAAACTCATGCAATATACCTCTTTCATCACAAAATTCTTCCATCTTGCTGTTCTTAAATTCAGTACCATTGTCATTACGAATTCTTTTGATACACCTTTGGTACAAATTCTCAATCTTTCTGAACAATGCCATCGAACTATCAAACGTTTCATCTTTCGTCTTCAAGAAAGAAACCCACGAAAATCTGGAATAATCATCAGTAACGACCAAACAATAGTAATCTCCTGTAATACTTTTGACATTCACAGGACCAAACAAATCCATGTGAAGTCTTTCCAGAGGTCTCGAAACTGAATTGACTTGTTTTGTAGGGTGTGACTTTTTCTTCTGCTTGCCTTTAACACAGCTAATGCACTCCCCTTCCAGATGAAAACCTTTGACATGAACTCCAAGAACCAAATCATTGTGCACCAAGTGATTCATCTTCCTTAGGTGAATATGCCCCATCTTGCGGTGCCACAATCTCGATTCTTTCTCAGTTGCTCTAGAAACAAAACAATGTGCTTGACCAGTAGATGTAGTTGCTACACTCATATCTAACACATATAAATCATTCACTCTAGGTGCCCGCATGATAATCCATTCTTCAGGGATAACAAATCCTGGTTTCAAGATCAAACATTCTTTGTCTGTGAAGTGAGTAGTATACATATTGTCACAAATCTGCGAGATACTTAGCAGATTGTCTCCAGCTCAGTAATGTAGTTAACTCTTTCAAACGTCACAATCCCGTTGGATAACGTTCCTTCACCAATAATTCTACCACCTTCATGACCAGCAAATCCCACATAACCACCATTGATATTTCTCACATCATACAACAATGCGGTCTTCCCTGTCATATGTCTTGAAGCTCCACTATCCATGATCCATCTGGACAGAAGTTGTGGAAGATCCTGTACAAAACAAACTTTGACTTAACCAACTTCAATAAAGATGCCGATTCATGCTTCGCGATCAAGGAAGCTCCGGCAATTCAAACTGTTTAGTCGAACATGGAGTCCACCCAGGCCTCATCAGCCTTAGGTGTAACCTTGACTCTCGCAATTTGAATTTTAAAGTTTTCAGCCTTAAGAGGTGGAAACTTTGCATCATAATCAATCGAAATTGATTCTTCAGCCTTTTTCACTTCAGAAGTTGAAATTTTCATTTCTGTTTTTGGTTTCCAAACTTGTTGAGATAATGCAACCCGCTTGTAAAATTTGTCATTTTTAGTTACCACTTTCTTTACGGGTTCATTTTTCACTTTGATGTTTTCATTTTTCACACTCTTTTTCTCAACAACGATTGTTGCTTTACCCTTCTCGTCAACTTTCTTCTTTTGAATCTTCACTGTTTCAGTCTTAGGCTTCACATTGATACACTTTCGTGCAATGTGACCAACCTGATTACATCTGAAACATGTTCGAGTATCAACAACTCGACTTGTGCCTTCAGACTGATACTGTGAAGCTCTTTTCTCAAAGAACTCTTCATTCGATTTTGAAAAAATCACTTTCTCTTCATCAGCAAGTGAACTCGAACTGTTCACAAACTTTTTCTTTTCAGCAAACCTCTTGTTTGGAACATTTCTTTTCTGATATGACTTACCCCCTGATAACCATCCGACCAATTGTTTCGATTGTTATTATAAAAACGTGATGGATTAACAGATTTCTTGTAGTATGATTTATCTTTCTCAAAATTCATTTTTCTCTTTGTTTGACTCAGATTGTTCACTTTTGACAACTCAACTTCAACCAATGTGAAAACATTTGTCAACTTTTTCACATTAACATTCTCAATGGGAAACTCAGAATCCGAATACAACTTATCAGTTCCAGCCATCTTGTACATCACAAGACCCGGTTCATCACTTAAGTTGTTTTTGAATTTTGGTTTCTGAATATATTTGTCCAAGAAACACCCATCTTCCTCAGTAGTGTCACTATCCATTTTTAGCACATTTTCAATAACACCTTTTACTATATCATTTTGTACACTATCGTCATTGGAAGATGTAAACGTGACATCAATGTTCTCCGGAAGTTTAACTTCACTTTCTTCCTCAATTTCAACCAACCCAGATTGCTTTTTCGTGTAGTTATCAAGAACAGGTGGTGGAACTTGATGAAAACCCACCCCAGTTCCATCAGAATACACATCTTCGCCTGCTTTGTCTTTCCCGATAGGTTTGGGAATAATGTGTTGCAACACAAAGCTTGCGGAGCTGTAACTGTTAAGCTTCAACTGGATTCGCTCGTTTTCAATTTCAGCCTCTTGAAATTTAAGTTTCAGTTTAGCGATTTCATCCAGTTGTTGGTTGATTGATTCCTCTTTTACTCTAAGCACTGCTTTTAGATGTTCAATTTCTTTAAAAGTTTTACCATTTCGATCATCACTATCTTTCATTGTGCTTTTTAGTTTTTCAAATTTTTCAGAAATCTGACGGTTTTCAAGAATCAACTTTTCATTTTCTTGTTTAATTTTTTCATGATCAATTTTATCATTTTCAATTTGACTAGTTAATTCTCTTATCCGTTCAGTTGAAGCTTTAACTGTTTTGTCATGATCAAGAATCTGATTCTCAACGCTTCTGACCTTTGCTGTCAGATCATCAACTTTCTTCCCGTTGAGATACGTGACTGTGTTACAAAATTTGCACTCTTTGTTGCAATTTTTGCAATCAGCATTTCCATCAATTTTCTTACCTGACACATTTGTTGACAAGTTTGAACTGACCTGGCTTTTTGACATAGACACGGAGTTAGAGTCTACCTCAAGTGCCTTAGCAGCCAGCACTTTGTCAGCCATTTTTTCGAGGTTCTCTTCAGTCAACTCCTGCGTTGTGTCAATAATTCCAGTATCAACTTTCTTTGATTTTTCCAGCTCTTCTTTCTCCTTTTTCTCTTTCTCTTCTTTCTCCTTCCTCTCTTTTTCTTCTTTTTCTTTCTCGTCTCCAGTTCCCCACCATTTATTCTGCCAATAATCATCATCTTCTTTGTACTGCTGGATTATGGCTTCGATATCAAGCGTTTTGTCATCGATCGCAATATTTCCATATTCATCAAGATAACACTCCCTGTCCGGATCCCATCTATTTGCTCTCCTCGCTTCCAGAAAGATACGAGATATTCTAATTATTTTGTTTTCAGCAATCATTTTTCTGTATTGATATTTCTGCTCTTCAGTTCTATCGTCTTTCCACGGAATAGGTTCGTTGTTTTTCGCCATGAATGCGTAACCAACCGCATCTTCCTCCGGTAGAACCTCTTGACTCCAATCATACCCTTCATCATCATAAATCACCGCAAGAGCTCTAGATTTCTCTCTATTGTCTTCAACCTGCTTCAATCTAGGCGGCTCGGATTTATTCTGACGATAGATTGCCTTCTTGTAATAATCATCTCTGAAAGGGTTCTCCGACTCATCAGCATAAGCGTTTCTGCATTCTCGCTTGAAATGACCTTTCTGCTTACACTTGAAACAAGTCACCTTGGACTTATCGAACCCCAATTTGGTAGATGGACCACCAATTGTCTTTCTACCGGTAATTTCCATGAAACGTTGTGCTCGACGAACAGCACTTGCCATAGCCCAACGAATATCGATCAGCTCCATTTCCTCAGGATCAATCTGATCATAATCTTCTTTCGTCAGATTGGTGTTGCCTATCTTCCCAGCTACTAGCCCTTCATACGATTCCAACACAGATGCTAGGAAGATCATCTGCTGTTTGGCTGACTCCTCATCAAAATTCTGAGCATTCTTCAAGTCTATTGCAATGTTGCATTGAAAACGATTCTTTGCATCAGAATGACTTGCAGATGATGAAGATCCACTGTGATAACCACTGTGATTTCCACTGCTTTGACCACTTTGACTTTCTTTGCTTGCTGTGGACACATTTTCAACAGAAAACGCAGTCTTTGGAGAAGTTGCTTTTGGCATCATGCTCTTTGGATAATACAAATCCAAATTCTGCTGGTAAGATGAGTGATTGACTTTGTATGTCTTCTTCAGTTCCAACTCGTGACTCTCGAGTTTCTCAATCAGCAAATCTAATGTCAACTTTTCTGGTGCTTTGATGGTATTCTTCAGCATCAGCGCATAATATCTCCAATCCATCTCGTCAGGCAACGAATCGAACAATTTTTCGATAAGATCTTCTTCAGAATATCTGATATCATGTCTTACTAATTCCAGCTTCAGATGACCAAACCTTTCTATCATTTTACAAACTGACTCGTTCTTTAAACACCCAAACATATCAAACTCTTTCTTAAGTAGTTTCTTTTTGTTTTTCTTGATTTCTTCACTACCTATACATTTCTTTTCTAACATTTCCCAAAGATCTTTTGCATTTGAATAATCGATCAAGGCAATAATGTCTTCCCGAACAGATTGAAATAACAATGCCACACACTTTTGTTCAGCTACAAACGAATCAATCTCCTCAGCTGCTCTTAAAGTTTCACCATTTTTTGTTTCCATTGGCATAACCGTTTTTCAAACTTTTCCAACTGGGAAATGCAAATGCCATCAACCAATCTTCAAACTTTCTTGACCACCTACTGTATTCCTCGATAGCCATTTGCTTTGGAGGTCTATTGAATGTTCCGAAAGCACTTTCCGATTCCCAAGCTTCCTTTTTCCTCTCTTTCGGCGGATTCTCATTCACATTGCTTGACGAAGTATCATTGTTTCCGGAATCTCCAGCGAATGCATACATGTCGCTAAACGGGTTCAAGAAAATATCATCCATTTTGAGTGTACCTGCAAAATCAACAATCACTTAGAAAAATTTTCGAAATCTTGGAAAACAGTAACACAAAAGCGAAATATCAATTTTGATGTCACACAAGCGAAATCAGTTTTGACTTATAAGCGAAATCAGATGATGTCACAATAAGCGAAATCAGGTAATGTCACAATAAGCGAAATCAAGTAATGTCCGAATGAGCGAAATCAGGTATGTTCAAATAAGCGAAATCAAACTTGTCCGAAAAAGCGAAATAGTGTTTGTCAGTAAAAGCGAAACCCTATGATGTCCGAATAAGCGGAATCACTAAGTCCGAATAAGTGAAACTATCAGGTGATGACCGTAAAAGCGGAATCTTCAATTACCGAATAAGCGGAACCATGTTTTAATCACTTTTCACCATGTTTTAGTCCGAATTTCAACCTGAAATTTTCTAGGGTTTGTTATTACTGTATTTTACACGTTATATTCGAATTTTAGGTCATTTCAACTGTAGGAACTAGTTTAAATCGAAAAAGTATGAGAGAAAGTGAGTAGAAATGAGAAAATGTTGTCGAATCAGCTGTAGTAGTATGAACTCCTCGTCCTGAAGCTCTGATACCACTTGTTGGTCCATTTTGCGACCCTGAAAAGTCAGTTGAGAAAGTTCATCTTCACGTATAAAGGCGGAATCAATACACGTAAAGTTCCACAGCTTTTCCTTTTCAATTCCTTCTCTTTTATTGCTTTCTGATACAAAATTGACAGAGTTTCAACACCTAGCACATGAGATGATTTCGCTAGGGTTTGTTATTACTATATTTTACACGTTATATTCGAATTTTAGGTCATTTCAACCGTAGGAACTAGTTTAAATCGAAAAAGTATGAGAGAAAGTGAGTAGAAATGAGAAAATGTTGTCGAATCAGCTGTAGTAGTATGAACTCCTCGTCCTGAAGCTCTGATACCACTTGTTGGTCCGTTTTGCGACCCTGAAAAGTCAGTTGAGAAATTTCATCTTCACGTATAAAGGCGGAATCAATACACGCAAAGTTACACAGCTTTTCCTTTTCAATTCCTTCTCTTTTATTGCTTTCTGATACAAATTTGACAGAGTTTCAACACCTAGCACATGAGATGATTTCGCTCCAACGTCATACAAGAATGATCACACATCTGATATATATAGTGTGACTGATTTCGCTTATATGGACAATCCATATAAGCGAAATCACCTGTGATCATATAAGCGAAATCACCAGTGACCTAATGAGCGAAATCTCAACTACCCTAAAAGAGAAATCACCTATAACTTTGTTCATATAAGCGAAATTAACAATATAAAACCCTAATTTAACTCTCAAGCTTTAATCTTGACTATCTTTGACCTAAGACTTGATATACACGTAGTCAACAGACATTCTGTGCATCAACAAGCCGCCTCCCTTCTCCCAAGAGAAATAGAAGAATGGCTTTAACAACATCTAAGGGACACCGCTCGGCTTGGAGTTCTACAAGACTTTTAGACCGGAAAACTATTTCCGGAATTTTGATTCTTATTATAGAAGTAGAGCTCCTTAGGATGATTTTACGTATCACTTGACCTATCTAATTTAGGACTTTTAACTTTTATTTTCTGCTTTATTTTTCATTTTTAGGACTACTATGTAATTCTCTCTATGACTTAATGAATGATGGTTTTAGTTAATTTGGTGTTTGGATGGTGTTGGAATGAGTAAAACACACTCGGGATGGCAAAGGATAAAAAGGGAAACTTGAACCAGCACCCCATGCAGGAAAACAGGGCCATCTGACAATTTTCTTCATTAACAGTAAGTTCAGCACGGGCCGTGTCCGCCCAACACGGCCCCGTGCTGCACAGTCTGCAGAAATGACCCAGTTCAGGTAAACTGAACACGGGCCGTGTTCACCCAACACGCCCCCGTGTCCAGGCTTCTGTTTCATTTGTTTAATTTTTGTTACTAGCACTTGAACACGGGGCCATGCCCGGACAACACGGGGCCGTGTCCAGTGCCCAGTAACACAATTTTTGCTTTTTCACACCCTTTTACACATTCAATCAACCTAAAAATTTATTTTTGGGACACATTGAGGACAATGTGTAATTTAAGTGTGGGGGGAGGGGGATGCTAAAACCTTGAATCTTGCAAGTCCTAACTACAAGCCTTACACAAAACTCTATTGGAACCGCTAATCACCCCAAATTTTTTCCAAAAATTTTCATTTTTTTACTTGTCTAGGTTTAATTTGGGAAATTCAAGTTCTAAAAAGGTTATATTTTTACAAATTTACAACCGATAGCGTCATGATAAAAAGAACCAACATAAGAAAATTATGAAAAGGCATGACAAGCTTAGTTAAAATTTAATTATATATACTTGATCACATAAAAACCCATTCCCACAAAAGTGAGTTTTGAGCCTTTATTGAGCATACAAATACATATCTTTAAATTAAATGCTCATTTTTCGTTTCTTGTGTGAATAGCCGCTTGGTTCTTACAACTCTAGAACTTGCCACGACGATACATCCTCGGTCCTTACTAACTTAAACCCGAGTAAGTAAATGATGGAGGCATTAGGACTAACCCTTTTTTTTTTCTACACCATTAATTTTTCTTTTTTTTACCACCTACCCAAAATCCCCCTAATTAACCTCTTTGAGCCTAAACCTTTTCATTTCTTAACCCAAACCAAACACCCTTTCACCCACCAAAACCTTTTTATTTTTTTACCCTTTGTTTTAGTAACTAGCTCGGTTTTTCGTATGACTTTCAAAAAAAAATGTTGATGATGAAGCAAAAGAAATAAACAAACAAGTTCATCAAAAATAACTTTGTTTGAATAGAAGCTTCATCAAAATAAAAGTTGCAAAAATAAAAAGTCTTACGAAAACCGACGCTTTTTACGCTTTTTCGCCCTTTTCTACTAACCACTAACCACTAACCCAACTACCTACCTTTAACACAAGCCTAACCCTTCACCCAAAAGTCCTCTTGATATTTACAAAGGTATATAGTTAAAAAGGAGGAGGATTGATTGCTTGGCAAGCCTATGGTAGGAGTAAGTTCCATGCCGCTCTCGAGTGATTCACTAAAATACATCTTCGGCCGAGTGTTGAGTGATCCCCCGTGAGGTATGTGAACTTGTATATAAATAGAATTTTAAAGAGGCATGTTATGCCCTAATAAGTAATTTATCTTATGAAAAGTTTTAAATAAATCATGATGAATAGGATTGTAAATAAATAAAAATAAAACTAAATAAAGAATCTTGGAAATCCCGACACTCTATGACAAGCCCAAAAACCTTCTCTTCTACCCATTCCATTTGGGAGTGTAAAGCCATATTATAAAGAGTTTTGCTTGAGGACAAGCAAAGATTCAAGTGTGGGGGTATTTGATGTGTGCAAAATGCAACATATAAATTACATCAATTGTGGCATAAAACTAACCATTTTTTTAGTACTAATGTTGGAAAAAGTGTGCTTTTGTCTTCCTTTTGTATTTTCAGGATTAAATGAGCTCAAATTAACAAAAGAAGCAAAAAGACAGCTAAATCTAACATAAATACAAGAAAAGGAACAAACGTGGCATGCCCGACCTCCCCGAAAGCATCTTCCCAAGCAAAACAAGAGAGCAGAAGGCTGAACATGCCCCGTGTTCAGTGAACACGGGGGCGTGCCCAAGTGTCAGCTAAAAAGACAAAGTTGTAGAAGCTTCCATCGCCCACCACGGGGCCGTGCTCAGCGGACACGGGGCCGTGGTCAACTATAAGATTCGCAGAATCTAGGCAAATCTTGATAGTACAGATATGCTTCTGCACACGGGGTCGTGCCCAGCGGACACAGGGCCGTGGTCAACTAATGCAGACAAAAGAAATTAATGAAGACAGAGAAGAGGATGGACACGGGGCCGTGCCCGAGCTTCTGTTCAGCCTATAAATAGGAGTGCTTAGTTCAAGCTCAAACCATCCCTTGGCACACCACCTCTCTCACACTTCACCCACCACTCACCACCACCATAACACCATCATCCACCACCATCATCCATTGTCCATCATAGAGTGTGTGAGTTTTCTCGGGATCCAAGATTGATCGTAAGAGTTCTTGACAATCAAGGCCATGTTTGCCTAAGTCTCTTACATCACTTTGTGAAGACAAAGTGTCTAGTGTAATACTTTTTATTTTTAATCTTTTCGCACTTTTTAATTGGTTATGTATTAATGACTTTAATAACTAGTTTCTTATGTTGAAGGTGATTCTTCCTTATCGTTTGTCCGTGGTGTCTTGGCATTATTTTACTGTCTATATAAAATAAAAGATTTTCACCATTCATATCTCCACGGTCTGTATGGAGGTATGTTGGCTACCTGGTCGGGGGTTAAGGGAACGGTTTGGTAAGAGTCTTGCCATTGTTCAGTGTATAGATCCTGCAAAGGACCTGGGTCAAATTTAGTAGGACCTCCTTCAATACTTAACGGTATTGGATGGCGGGGGTCCAAACTCTTTGATCCTCTCATAAGTTAAACTACTATTAAAACTTTAACCTGGCTACTTAGGACTGTATCCCTGCTGACTCAGACTACTTAGCCGAGGGTAACGTCACCTTCAAAAGAGGGCCCTACCACATTATGCATCAGTAACTTAATTAATTATCTTTCAATAATCCGACCCTTTAGGATTGTATCCTTGCTGACTCAAACTACTGGGTTGAGGGTAACGTCACCTTCAAAAGAGGGGCCTACTACAATAACTAAGATAATCTCTTAAATAGTGCAAAAGTGAGAAAATAATCAAAGGTTACACTAAACACGAGTCGGAGCCAAGTGATTCATCTTGTCTATCTATTTTTCTTTTATTTTTATTTTTCAGCATTTTAGTTAGTTTTTATTTTTCTAGTTTAAAACCTTTTTCTAACTTTTTGATTTGATTAGACGTTGAGGATAAACCGGTACTAAAAGCTCTTGTGTCCTTGGATGACCTCGGTATCTTACCAACACTATACTACGCTCACGATGGGTGCACTTGCCCATATGTGTGTTTAGTGTTAGTAAATATCGTGTTTTATAAATTTAAAACTTGGCTAAAAAAGTGTAAAATGGCTTAAAATATACTTAAACTTATATACACACTTCACACGCATTAGTTACATTATTTATAGATACATAGTTTACTTTTTTTGACAGCTACATATGTGATGTGTACAAAATACAACATATAAATTACATCAATAGAGTCATAAAACCAACCCTTTTTAGTACTAATATTGGAAAAAGCGTGTTTCTTTCTTCCTTTCGAATTTACAGGACCAAATGATCTTAAAAGAACAAAAGTAACAAATTAGCTGCTAAAACCAACATAAATACAAGAAGAAGAATTTCGTGACATGCCCGACCCCTCGGCAACATCTCCCAAGACAAAAACAAGAAAACATAAGCTGACCACGGGGCCGTGCCCAGCCAGGCATGTGCCGTGGTCAGACGTCACACATATAGACAAAGACTGCAGAAGCTTCTACGCCCACCACGGGGTCGTGCCCAGCTCACCATGGGGTGTGGTCAATTCTTAGATTTGTAGAATCTTGATAGTACAGGAAAGAGTTGACCACGGGGCCGTGTCCAGAAGCCACGGGGTTGTGTGGGGCCCTCTGCTGACAACTACAATTAATGAAGGAAGAGAAGAAGCTGGCCACGGGCCGTGCCCAATGGACACGGGGCCGTGGCTGGGTACTGTTCTGGCTATAAATAGGGGTGCTTGGTTCACTTCAAAGGCATCTCTTGGCAAACCACTTCTCTCTCACTTTGCCACCACTCCACCACCACTACAACACCAACACCCACCACCACCATCATCCATCTATCATCTTTAGAGTGTGTAGTAGTCTCGGGATCCAAGATTGATAGTAAGAGTTTTTATCAATCAAAGGCCATGCTTGGCTAATCTCTTACATCACTTGGTGAAGACAAGTCTTTAATGTATTACTTTTTGATTTTTAATCTTTTGACACTTTTTAATTGGGTATGTATTAATGACTTTAATAACTAGTTTCTTTTGTTGAAAGTGAATTTTCTTTACCATTTCTTCATGATGTCATTGATTTGCTCATTCGTGTCTTTACGGTCTATATAAAGCACGTTAACTACTTGGAAGAGGGTTAGAAGGGGGGTTTGGTAAAGTTCTTGTCTCGTTCAGTGTCGAGATCCTGCGAGGACTTGGTTCAAGCTTACAAGGACCTCCTTCAATGCCCCCAAGGTATTGGATGGCAGGGGTGTGAATAGCTTAAACCCCTCATATGTAAACTACTATTAAATCATTAAACCGGCTTCTTGGGATTGTATCCTTGCTGACTCAAACCACTTAGCCGAGGGTAACGTCACCTTCAAAAGAGGGGCCTACCACTTTTCGCATTAATAACTTATTTAATTATCTTTCAATATTCTGACCCTTTGGGATTGTATCCATACTGACTCAAACCACTGGGTTGAGGGTAACGTCACCTTCAAAAGTGGGGCCTACTACTATAACTAAGATAATCTCTTAAAAAGTACGAAAGTGCGAAAATCATCAAAGGGTACATTAAAGATGAGTTGGATCCAAGTGATTCTATCTTATCTATTTGTTTTTTCATTTTATTTATCTTTTAATTTTTAGATTTATTTTCATGTTTAAAAACTCTTTTCAAAAATTTAGAGCGATTAGACGTTGACAATAAACCGGTATTAAAAGCTCTTGTGTCCTTGGACGACCTCGGTATCTTACCAACACTATACTACGCTTGCGATGGGTGCACTTGCCCAAGTGTGTGTTTAGTGTTAATACAATATCGTGTTTTATAAATTTAAAACTTTACTAATGCGTAAAACAAACTTAAAATATTAATAAAATCATATCACGCTCGACATGCACCATGTTTTTGGCGCCGTTGCCGGGGACACAAGGATTTTAAGAAAGTTTAAAATCAACAACCTATTTTTTTTTAGCATTTTTTTTCCTTTCTTTTAGGATTTTTTTTTAATTTTTAGCAAAATCTGCAGTACTCAGCACGGGCCGTTGATGTGTGCAAAATGCAACATATAAATTACATCAAATATGGCATAAAACTAACCCTTTTTAGTACTAATGTTGGAAAAAGTGTGTTTTTGTCTTCCTTTTGTATTTTCAGGATAAAATGAGCTCAAATGAACAAAAGAAGCCAAAATGCAGCCAAATCTAACAATAATACAAGAAAAGGAATAAACGTGGCATGCTCGACCCCTCGACAGCATCTCCCCAAGCAAAAACAAGAGAACAGAAGGTTGAACACGCCCCGTGCTCACTGAGCACGGGGGCATGCCCAAGTGTCTGCAGAAAAGACAAATTTGTAGAAGCTTCTATCACCCACCACGGGGGCATGCCCAGCGGACACGGGGCCGTGGTCAACGCAAAGATTCACAGAATCTTGGCAAATCTTGATAGTACAGATACGCTTCTGCACACGGGGTCGTGCCCAGCGGACACGGGGGCGTGGTCATCTAATGCAGACAAACTGCATTTAATGAAGAAAGAGAAGATGGGTGGACACGGGGCCGTGTCCGGGCTTCTGTGCAGGCTATAAATTGGGGTGCTTGGCTCACTTGCAAACCATCCCTTGGCAAATCAACTCTCTCACACTTCACCCACCCACCACCACCATCACAACCCACATTCACCACCATCATCCATCATCCATCATAGAGTGTGTGAGTAGTCTCGGGATCCAAGATTGATCGTAAGAGTTCTTGACAATCAAAGGCCATGTTTGCCTAAGTCTCTTACATCACTTGATGAAGACAAGTGTTTAGTGTAATACTTTTTATTTTTAATCTTTTCGCACTTTTTATTTGGTTATGTATTAATGACTTTAATAACTAGTTTCTTATGTTGAAGGTGAATCTTCCTTATCGTTTGTCTGTGGTGTCTTGGTGTTATTTTACTATCTATATAAAATAAAAGATTTACATCATTCACATCTCCACGGTCTATATGGAGATATGTTGGCTACCTGGTCGGGGGTTAAGGGAACGGTTTGGTAAGAGTCTTGCCTTGTTCAGTGTATAGATCCTACAAGGACCTGGGTCAATTTTAGTAGGACCTCCTTCAATACCCACTGGTATTGGATGGCGGGGGTCCGAACTCATTGATCCTCTCATATGTAAACTACTATTAAAACTTTAAACCGGCTATTTAGGATTGTATCCCTGCTGACTCAAACTACTTAGCCGAGGGTAACGTCACCTTCAAAAGAGGGGCCTACCACAATATGCATTAATAACTTAATTAATTATCTTTCAATAATCCAACCCTTTAGGATTGTATCCTTGCTGACTCAAACTATTGAGTTGAGGGTAACGTCACCTTCAAAAGAGGGGCCTACTACTATAACTAAGATAATCTCTTAAAAAGTGCAAAAGTGCGGAAATAATCAAAGGTTACACTAAATACGAGTACGATCCAAGTGATTCATCTTGTCTATCTAACTTTATTTTTATTTTTTATTTTTCAGCATTTTTAGTTAGTTTTATTTTCTTGTTTAAAAATCTTTTTCTAAACTTTTGATTTGATTAGACGTTGAGGATAAACCAGTACTAAAAGCTCTTGTGTCCTTGGACGACCTTGGTATCTTACCAACACTATACTACACTCACGTCGGGTGCACTTGCCCATATGTGTGTTTGGTGTTAGTAAATATTGTGTTTTATAAATTTAAAACTTGACTAATGTGTAAAAATGGCTAAAAATATACTTAAATATATATCACACCGCACGCACATCACCGTACCCGGTCAGACACGGGGCCGTGCCCATCATCCTTACTGGCAGTTTTTGTTTTCTGAGTTACAGTAGCTGACCATGGGGCCGTGTCACTCGAACACGGGGCCATGCCTATTACATAGTTACTGAAAACAGAACCGTTAGATCCCGACGGTTGGTAAAATCTGCCAAAAGCATGGATGATATTGATTATTTTTACTTTTGCCACTCTTACGGTGAGTGGTGTCAACTATGTAGTGGGTTTCATCAAGATTTTGAATGTTACATTCTAAAATTTGATCCCCATTACCTAGTAGAACTATCGTTTTCCTGTAATCATCTTAAGATGGGCGAAAGTAAAAACGATCACTATTACCCGCCCGAATACTCTCAACTATCTCTTCCAATCGACATAACCTCCAATGAATTATGTCAAATGGAAGAAAGGATTCTCCCAAAATCAAAAGAAATAGAGCTTATGGTGAAAATGAGGTATTCATCACAAGACAAAAACCAAGGATAAATGTTGGGATCACATTCGCATATAACCAACATCGATGCCATCACAAGTACCTCAACCTCTTGTGAAAGCAATAATGATAGTCGCCCCTATGTCGATTGTGTTGTGAAGGACTCTCCATCGGCCCCTATCGATGCGCTCATAGACCTGATCGATTTGACATATACCTTCTTTAACAAGAGCCCGGATAAGGGGAATAAAGATTGGTTTCGCCCACCGGTAAGTAGTTTAGGTTTTACCCTTTCCGATAACCTCTTGCGTTCTTGCATAAATCAAGAGCAATTAAGGTACCTTAGGCACTTCGGTGTTGTTCCCTCCAGTAAGGAACCACCCGATCCGAATATAAACCTTAAAAATAATACAGACGTTACCTAATAAAACTCTAGCCACGGGGCCGTGCTCACGTCAACACGCCCCGTGCCCACTGAAAAACTCACCACGGGGTCGTGTTCTGGCCACCACGTCCCGTGCCTATGATACGAACAAAATTGTCTGACCCATCTCTGACCATGGGGCCGTGTCCAGCCAACACGGGGTCGTGGTTAGTGTGCTGTCACTTTCTATAAAGTCAGCTTTGGGGCAGCAAGTTTGGACCCATTCCAAAGACAAAGATCTGCCTTGATTTGCACACATACCCAAAAAGGTATAATCTTAAAAAAGGTTTCACTCAAACCATCTTGTCTTTGCCACTTTTGTCATTTTCCTTCTTCTCCAAAGCTCTTCCACCTCCATTAAAGCTTGAAGCTTCATAACTTCAAGCTTTATCTAAGTAATTGCAAGGTTTTTAACTAAGAAGTCTTAATAGACATAAGCTTTACAACACTGTTTTGAGTTATTTATGTTCAAAAATGTAACACCTCGCAAAATCATGCCCAATATAATAAAGACACGTGTCATGAACTCTACACGTGTAATGAAGTGATTTCGAGGGACTAAAATTGACAAACAAAGAAAGTATGTGTGTAGAAGGATCCAAAGTGTCAACAATTAAAAACTATGCCTTTCAACAACCCTACACGATGTTTATACTCTTGAACGACTAAATTGTGAAACGTATAAAGCCGTTTGTGAAAGAAAGTGAAAGTTTACAAGACGTGAGGGTTAAACGTGTCAACATGTTAAATTAATACCTCTGAGTGACCTTTTAACAAACCCGGGACTTGGTAACGATTAATTATACTCTCAAGATCAAGTGACGAAAAATTCACGAGGTTTCAATATCGTTTGATACTAAAAACGTTCACTTTCGTAAATAAAGGGTTAAAAGCGTCAACGAAGCAAAAATAGTGTTTTCAGTTATCATTTAATGAAACTGGACCTAACAATATTTGGTTATATCCTAAAGATCGTCCAAATATAAATTTCATGGGTTAAAAGTGCTTCAAATGGAAATTATTACGTATTAAAAGGTCCAGGGGTCATTTCTTCCATGTTTGAAACTTGAATGGTTGGTCCCCCTTAGGTGTCGCACTGCGCGACCTCAATATAGGTGTGCCGTCGCGACACGCGACGGCGTGAACTAGTCAGAACTCCTGCACAGATGCAGGTTTGCATGCTACCATCACCTATCCTAGTTCATTGCCTCCCAAGGTCGATTTCTATGGGATTTTACTGGTTTTCAAAACCATTTTGAACACCTATAATGATCTCTGAAGTGCCCTAACACCTGTAATGATTTGGTGATGACCTCTTGTAGTATAAATACGGGCTTGGTGTTGCTTTATTCTTTGCACAAGTTCAAGTTTTCACTCTCAATTGATCTCTAAAGCTTTGGAGCATTCTCTGAAGCATCCTGGTTATCTAGGAAGCTTTCTCAAGTCTAATTTTCATGCTAAGGACTCTTGTAAGCATTCTTAGTTTCTATAGTTAAGGTTTTGTTAGCTTAATGACCGAAAGTCAAAGATATCATAATGATGCTTTAACTTTGTGATTAATCACTAACGGTCCAGCCATTATTCGAATTGAAAGTGGCTATGTGTTGGTAATTAAGTAGGTGATAAACCCCTAAAAGGGCACCTTCTAATTATCACGTTATCTCAGTCAAGTGTCGGGTCAAACTACTTAACAGAAAAGTCAAACAAGTTAGTTTTTACAAAATAACACATAACTGATAATGTAGAAGCTATAAAATACATTTTATCACTTAAATAACTTGTTAAATAATATAAGAACATGTTTAGGCATGTTCAACCCGATAATTCTGAGTATTAGGCTCGGTTCGCAACCGAAAGTCGCAAAACTAGATTTTTGCTTTGACTTTCAGTTCTGACCCGATTTAGTTTAGTTTAGTTATGCCTTAGGGTTCCTTTGGGACCACATTACATGTTGGTATAACCCTCTGAGGTTATACTATATGGTTCCATAGAAATCATAGTTCATTGCATGTTTCCGTTAAATGCTTAAAATTGACCATTATGCCCTTTTGATATAAAAACAAGATTTTTGAAAATGTGAGAGGAAAAAAAGATTTATTGGCATAAATCATATTTAAACCCAACTTTTGGCACCAAACTTGCTACACACTGCTATGATATAATATTTAGGGATTTTTGGAAATTTTTGTCAAATTTTAAACTGACCGTAGCATAGAGTTCTAGCATAAATTCAGTAATCGACGATAATGCCCTTTTTGGTTAATAAAATGAGTCTAACATATGATTTGCATACCAAACCTTTTTCTACTGATATCATATGATTAAATAAAATATTTTAAGCATTAGAGACGGATCAAAACTTCTGAATTTGATAAACACCTTGAATACCGTCAATTACCGACTTTTACGCAAATTAGGCGCATAGTATGGTTTAAAACCATATTTAACGCCTAAGACTTGTTACCTACTGATTTTATAAATAATTTTTTTATACTTTAACAGTAAGTATAAGTCTTGAACTCAGATTTCCAAATTTAACCTTAAAAGCATATGTGAAATGACCAAAATGCCCTAGGGTGCATAGTTTGGCCATAAATGATTAAACACCCATATGTATGATGTCTTGCTGATATAACAACATAAAATAAATATTTTTACTGAACATTTTAGATCAGAATCTCAGTTTGCTATTAAACCTCTTTTATAAACTTTAAATTGACCAAAATACCTTTCGGGGCTTAAATTGGTTTTAAATTCGTTTTGGCCATAATAGAAAGATATCCTACTGATATCACAACATATTTTAAGCATAATAACTATTGGAACTTGTATATAACTCATCCGGTTACCCGTTATGCATATACGCATTCGGTACGGTTAATGTAACTAGTTTGCATAAATTAGCCGAAATGGGTCAAACCTTATCATTTTTACTTCAAAATCCAGAATGTGTCGGGTCTAAATCACATTCCAATCCGGTCACCACTTAATCTTGCGTTTCGTGCCGTAAACTTTCCTTTAAAACTAACCGGTTAAAGTTATAACTTAAATAAGACCCGTAAGGAATCTAATAGGTTATTAAAACCTTCGTTCCAGATTAGGAGCCCAGTAAAAGCTCCCTGCACTTGCAAATTAGAATATACGACTGAGGATAAATTACATTTAGCTCAGGTAAATACTTTTAACTTATTTTCCCTTATACGGGCTTGGGATACGGTAAATTATTACCGCTTGGTCGGGTATTGAATATTTAATTGATTAGTGGTTAAATCATTGAGATAACCCGTTTTAATCTGTTTTGTTTGATACAAAGCATTTGGGGGTTAATAGGACCGTATACTGGATTGTCACACCCCGATATTTCCACGTTTTACCGGTGGGCCCGTTAGGGGAGTATCGTGACGTAGTTGATATCATTATAGTCAAAAAACACAATATTTAAATGCACAGCGGAAGCAAAAGATAGATTCATTTCAACCAAATAATATTGTAATATCAAGTATCACAAATAGTTGAAAATAATCCACAGGTGGATCAAAATAAAAAGGAAACATTGTTCAACAGTCTTATGTCATCCAAGCTTGCGAGACTTATTGTGGATGCTAGGAGAAAGCCAGTCTATTACGAGTAGTACCTGCACTTAATCTTTTTGGGAAAATACATCAGTTTACACTGGTAAATACTATTAACCGACTCATTTTAAAAAGGTTAAAAATTGATTTAAATGCACATGGCACAAAATATCTTTTTATAACTTGGGATAATTATTTGAATATAATACTTGTAAAAGAATTACATGTTCCTTATGCGTTCAGTAGCCCGATCCGCAGACCGGGTTAAAGATCAATAGACACACCACATTATTTATTTAGGCACTGACGGGTGTACGCCTACACCCCGTGCTTAGGTCGTGGCCATTTCATTCAATGATGCCAAGGATATCCGGGACATGGTCATTAACCCCCCAAAGGCTTTAAGCAAACAAGACATTTTCAAACGGGACATCTCAATGATTTAACTTTCATACAATTAAAGATTCAATGCCCGACCAACCGGTATTTTATATACCGTACCCCAAGCCCGTATAAGGGAAAATCAGTTAAAAGCATTTACCTTTGCAAGTAATAATCACAATAAGTAATGCGGGTAGCTTTTACCGGGTCTCCTATTCTGGAACAAAGGTTTATAATAACCTATTAGAATCCTAACGGGTCTTTAATTAAGCCTAAACTTAGACCGGTTAGTTTTAAAGGAAGATACGGTTCGAACGCATGATTAAGCGAAGACCGGAATAGAATGTGTTTTAGACCCGTCAAGTTTGAAGACTTGTATAATATGGGTAAACTAAACACATTCTGGATTTTGAGATAAAAATGATATGGGTTGACCCATTTCGGCTAATTTATGTAAACTAGTTACATAAACCGAACCGATAGCGCAAGAGGCGTAACGGGTAACCGAAAGAGTCATATACAGGTTTCCTAAGTTAATATGCCTTAAATATGTTGTGATATCAGTAGGATACCTACCATTATGCCCAAAACGAGTTTAGTCTCAATTTAAGCCCCGTAGGGGTATTTTGGTCATTTAAAAGATTATAAAAGAGATTATTTATAATTGTGAGATTCGGTTCTGAAATAATCAGTAAAACAACTTAATTTAACAGGTTATATCAATTGGTGATAAGTCTTATATGACAAAATGGTTTTAAACCTAAACTATGCGTTAAATACGTGTAAAAAGCCGTTTTAAGCGATTTCTGGGTTATACAGGAAATCTGAGTTTTCTGATCTGGTTATCAAGTTCAAAATACTTCATTTATTATATAAAATCAGTAGCAATTGGATTGGTGTCAAAATATTATGTAAAACTCATTTTATACACAAAAAGGGTATAATCGGTATTTACCGAATCAAGGCCATAACCTTAGGTTATGATCAGGTTAAAAATAATTAAAAATCTTAAAATACCCAAAATATTATATTACATTAGTGGGTATAAGGTTTGGTGTCAAAAATTGGGTTTAGATAGGCTTTATGCTAATGACGCCGTTTAATTAATAAAAAACGTTCTAATTACGCCATTGAGCATAACTCCTAATCTAGACCTCAAATTGGTGTGAAAATTTAGGGACATGTTTATAAATCAGTAACAAAGACTATTGTCCTTTCACATTTCCAAAATTCTCGTTTTACGATCAAAAGTGCATTATGGTCAACATTAAGCAATTAACGGAAACGTGCAAACGAATCGGACAATCAACGAACCAACCACAGAGGGTTATACTATTATGTAACCTGGTTCTAAGGAAGCTCTAAGGCATTTCCAAATCATACTAAATCAGGTCAGAACTGAAGTCAAAGCAAAAGTCAAAGTTTTGCGACTTTCGGTTTCGAACCGAGCCTAAACAGAAAATTGTCGGATCAAACAAGCTTAGACCAGTTCTTATACTTATTACCAAGATATATGAGTGATAAAATAGGTTACACGTCTTCTACATTGCTAATTACGTGTTAATTTGCAAATTAAGTTTCTGTTGACTTTTTAACACAAACTTTGACCCGACAAATGATCTAGTTAGAGCGGGAATTAGAGGGTGCCCTTTTAAGGGTTTATTGACCACATAATTACCAACTTATAACTACCTTAAGTTAGACTAAACACTGGACCATTAATGATTAATTGATAAGTCAAACCTTAATTATGACGGTTTGACTTTTAAGCTAATAACTAAGCAAAACTCAATTAAGGAAGGTCAAGGATACTTACCAAGGTCTAATGCATGATTAGAGATTCTTGGGGACTGATCTTATGCTCCAGGAAGTTCCACAAATGCAGATGGAGTGCAATGATCAAAGTTGCAACATTGTGCTCCTTTATATAGTGAGTTTGATTGCTTGTGATCATGACAAACAATGCTACAACTGATCATGGATCATTCACAAGTGTCCCTAAGGTCTAAAAGCAAGTAGGGGTCGCTCATGGAAGTGAAAAATACCAATGTAAGTCGGTTACTCGTTCATAACAGGCAGCTGTCAACATTCTGTTCGATGGGCATGCCATACGGATTTGAGTATATCAGATGTTTATAATATATATTAGGGTATTGGGATTCATAATGAGGTCGTTCAGAGGTATTAATTAACTTGTCGACACTTTTAAATCCTGCCATACATCTTTAACTAGATCCGGGTTTATAACACTTTTCTCTTACATGACACGTGTCGTTATTTTATTGGACACAAATTTTCGAGGTGTTACATCCTCACCCCCTTAAAAGAAATCTCGACCTCGAGATTTACTCAAATAAATGAGGGTACTTTTCTTTCATGGTAGACTCTACCTCCCATGTGTATTCTGGACCTCTACGAGCACCCCACTTAACTTTTACAATCGGTGCATGCTTCCTCCGAAGCTGCTTAACCTGTCGATCCTCGATCGACAAAGGTTTTTCAACAAACTTCAAGCTCTCTTCTATGTGCACATCTGTATGTGGTATGACTAGTGATTCATCAGCTAGACACTTCTTCAGATTGAAGATGTGGAATACATTGTGAATACCACTGAGCTCTTCAGGTAATTTTAACTTATAAGCAACTGATCCGACATATTCGATGATCTCAAATGGTCCTATGTACCTTTGGCTTAGCTTACCTTTCTTACCAAATCGCATCACTCCCTTCCAGGGTGATACTTTAAGCAACACTTTGTCACCTACCTCGAATTTCCGAGGTTTACGCTTTAAATCTGCATAGCTTTTCTGCCTATCTCTGGCAGCTTTCAGGCGATCACGAATCTAGACAATCTTGTCCGTCGTTTCAAAGACTATTTCCGATCCTGTCTATTGGACATCTCCAACTTCCGCCCAACAAACGGGCGTTTTGCACTTTCTACCATACAAGGCCTCGAAAGGCGCGACCTTGATGCTCGTATGATAGCTATTGTTGTACGATAACTCGATTAATGGCAGGTGGTTATCCCAACTACCACCTAAGTCAATCACACATGCATGAAGCATGTCTTCCAAAGTTTGGATAGTACGCTCACTCTGGCCGTCCGTCTGAGGATGGTAAGCCGTACTAAAATTTAAGCGCGTGCCCAAAGACTGTTGGAAACTTTTCCAAAAATGTGATGTGTATCTAGTATCTCTGTCAAAGATAATAGACACCGGTACTCCATGTAGAGATACAATCTTATCTACGTACAGTTGGGCTAACATGTCGGAGCTATAGGTCTCCTTAATGGGTAGGAAATGTGCTGACTTAGTCAGTCTATCCACTATCACCCATATAGTATCATTTCCTTTCTTTGTCTTTTGCAACTTGGTGATGAAATCCATTGTCACTATTTCCCACTTCCACGTGGGGAGTTCAGGCTGTTGTAGTAAACCAGACGGCTTCTGATGTTCAACTTTGACCTGCGCACACGTCAAACATTTAGCTACATAGGTAGCTATAGACTTCTTCAAGCCTATCCACCAAAAGTTTGCTTTCAAATCCTGGTACATCTTGTCAGCTCTAGGATGAACGGAGTATTTAGAACTGTGGGCTTCCTGGAGGATAACATCTCGAAGTCCTCCATAAACTGGAACCTATATTCGTCCATTCAACCTTAGAATTCCGTCCTTGCCATAGGATAACTGTTCTTCGGTTACTCCTAGCTTTTCATTAGGATAGTTAGCTTCCAGCACAGCTTTCTTCTGCGCAGCTAACAACCTTTCATTCAAACCATTCTTTATCTCAATGCTCTTGGCATTGATTCTTATAGGCTTCACCCTTTCCTTTCGACTTAAGGCATCGGTGACTACATTCGCCTTGCCAGGATGGTATCTTATCTCACAATCATAATCATTCAAAGTTTCCATCCAACGTCGTTGCCTCATGTTCAAATCCTTTTGGTTAAACAGGTGCTGGAGGCTCTTGTGATCAGAATAGATCACACACTTAGTTCCATATAAATAGTGCCTCCAAAGCTTTAGTGCAAATACAACAGCACCCAACTCCAAGTCATGGGTGGTGTAATTCTTTTCATGCACTTTTAACTGACGTGAAGCATAGGCAATAACTTTGCCTTTCTGCATAAGCACACACCCCATCCCGGTGTGTGACGCATCACAATAAACCACAAACTCTTCTATTCCATCAGGCAATGTCAATTCAGGTGCATTGCTTAGCTTCTGCTTAAGCATATCAAAAGATTCTTGTTGCTTCGGTCCCCAGTTGAACTTAATATTCTTCCTAGTCAAAGAAGTTAAGGGTGCAGCAATCCTTGAAAATTTTTCAATGAAACGCCTGTAATATCCTGCCAATCCCAAGAAACTGCGAATCTCTGTGGGCGTCTTTGGCTCTTGCCAATTCATGACAGCTTCAACCTTAGCGGGATCTACCTGGATTCCGCGTTCACTAACCATATGTCCAAGAAATTGGACTTCACGAAGCCAAAATTCACACTTAGAAAATTTGGCATAGAGTTTTTCTTGATGAAGTAGTTTCAGAATGCAATGGAGATGCTTCTCGTGGTCAGCTTGGCTTTTCGAGTAAATGAGAATGTCGTCGATGAAAACGATGACAAATTTATCCAAATAAGGCTTGCAAACGCGATTCATGAGATCCATGAATGCAGCAGGCGCATTAGTGAGCCCAAAAGGCATCACTAGGAACTCGTAATGACCATAACGAGTCCTGAATGCAGTCTTGTGTACGTCTTCATCTCTAACCTTCAGTTGATGATAGCCTGACCTTAAGTCAATCTTAGAGATGTAACTTGCCCCTTGAAGTTGATCGAACAGATCGTCGATCTTGGGCAATGGATACCTATTCTTGATAGTGACCTTATTAAGCTCACGGTAATCGATGCACAGACGCATCGATCCATCCTTCTTCTTGACAAATAAGATTGGCGCTCCCCATGGGGACGAACTAGGTCTAATGAAACCTTTGGCTAGCAATTCATCTAGTTGTGTTCTCAATTCCTTCATCTCTGTTGGTGCCAACCTATAAGGCGCCCTTGCTACTGGTGCTGCTCCAGGGATAATGTCAATTCTGAATTCTACTTGCCTATCTGGTGGTAAACCAGGTAGTTCTTCAGGAAAAAATTCAGGGTATTCAGAAGTGACGGGGATATCCTCAATCTTGGGCTTCAGCTCATCCATAGTCACTTGTGCCATGTAGATGACACAACCCTTCTTCAAACACCTAGAGGCCTTGAGCATAGTCACTTGCTCAGGCAGTCCATACTGGGTATCTCCCTGAATGGTAAGTGATTCACCAGACGGAGTCTTGATCACCACCTGCTTCTTATTGCAGACAATCTGGGCCTGGTTATGAGATAACCAGTCCATGCCTAAAACTATGTCGAAACCGGCTAATTTCAAAGGAAGTAGGGACAAAGAAAAAGAGTGGTTCTTAATGGATATGAAACATCCATCTAATATGGTTGAGGCGGTTTCTAAGGTGCCATCTGCTAATTCCACCTCATACTTCACACTTAGGGTTTTAACAAGTAAATTCAGTAACTTACAAAACTTATTATCTATAAATGATTTATCAGCTCCTGAATCAAATAGCACTCTCGCATAAACATCATTGATAAGGAAGGTACCTGTGATCACATTGTCGTCCTGCACAACTTCCTTTGCATCCATCCTGAAGAGCCTAGCATTGGTCTTCTTCCCTTCCTCAGCTTTCTTTGCATATTTTGGGCAATTTGTCTTAATGTGCCCTTTTTCGTTGCAACTGTAGCACGTTGCGTCCTTCAGTTTCTTGCACTCTAGGGTCTTATGTTCCGAAGATTTGCAAATCCCACAAGGCCTCGGCTGAGATTGGGATTTTGAGTCAAGTCTGCACCTCCCAAAGTGGTGCTTCTTACAAACCTTACACTTGGGCTTATCTCCAGATTGATGCCCATCCTTCTTAGAACCAGACCCCTTCTTGTGGTCATTGTTTCCCCTGTGCTTCTTGTCTAATCGTCGTGAATTGTCATCTTCACGCTTCCTTTTCTCGGCATCCGTGTTCCTCAGCGATCTCTGCCTGACCGCGTCCAGTGTGAGGGACAATGATATATCAGCTGCAGACCTAAATGTAGCTGGCCGAGAGGCTTTTACACTTACCTTAATCTCTGGGGCTAAACCCCCAATGAAACGAGCTATTCTTTTGGGTTCCGGGGTCACCAAGTAAGGAACCAACCTTGACATTGTATTAAAGCTCGTAAGGTAAGCTTGGCAATCCAGATTTTTCATTACCAATGACAGAAAATCCGACTCAATCTTTTCTACCTCATGCTGAGGGCAGTAGTTTTCCCTTATCAATGACACAAACTGATCCCAAGTCATATTGTACAATGGGATTTTCCCTGTAGCTTGGATCAAAGACCTCCACCAAGCTAATGCCTCCCCCTTGAATGACTGAGACACGAACTTTACCACATCCTTATCAGCGCACCCGCTGATATGAACCATGGTGTCCATCTCATCTAACCATGTCATGCAGTCTATAGCTCCTTTTTCCTCAGTGAAATCCCTGGGTTTGCTTGAAACAAAATACTTGTAGGAGCAACCCTTATCACAGGGTCCTTGATTCAGTACGATCCTTTGAGATGGAACACTTTGCTGATTTGAAGAGTGGCAATCGTCATCGTTTTTCTTTGGTTCTTCCCTCTTGGAGGGTGGCTTGCTGTGAGCCTCAGAATGAGTCTTAGGCTTGGAATGCGGTGTGGATAGGGTCCTACTTCGAGTCCCGCTATATTCATTATACTGTCGTTCTATAGCTTTGGTAACCGCATTGTCTACCAATGCTTGCAGTTCTGCACCAGTGATGTTAATTCGGGTATTATCATGATCCCCCCGTGGGTGACTGTTGATCTCATCCGAGTCAGCCATGTAGTTTGAACTGTTACATAAGATATCGACAATAATTTATTTGGGAGTTTATTATGGAATTGCCTTTTAGGGCAATTCATTAACCATGGTAAACACAGACCATATTTGGTTAATTTGTTACTCACATTTATTTAGGATTTTACTATAACCTATCCTAATTATAAAACAATAACAGTATTATTAACACAAAAGGCCTAGTCACTGGGACATTTTTAAATCATAAGCCATGATTTCAGAGAATCAAGGCATGAAGGTTTGAACATAGTTCTTTACCTTTTTCTGACAGGGAGTCGTAGACTACTACTATCTTTTGTCTTATAGGACAATGAGTATGGCCCGTAGGCACTATATTACCAATGGATGGTCAGCGTATGATCATCTTATTTGATGATTTAACCCAATGATTTATAGATCATTGATTTAGGTCAGGAATCCTTTGAAGAATCCAATTATAAGAATGACGTGTGTGATTTTAATGAATCACGTCTGTCAAGAGCGTTAACATGTTTTCAGATGTTAACAGGGATTTGAATCTTTTTAAACAGGTCTTACCATCTAGGCCAAGTCGTATAATGACATGCAGGCTAGGTTATCCCTTTAAGATTCTTAGTTAATATTTAAATAAGCAGATATATTTTAAAAGGAATGATTTTGATTCATTTATTTCATGTATAATATATTTATGCATATAATGACAAAATGAAATTTATAAACTTAACATTCCATTAACCATTAAGGAGTACACATTGTCCTAAACGGGACTTTTAACAGAACAACCTACCCACGCAGGGGCTAAACCGAAATACAAGTCCACGCAGGGACCAAGTACTAAAACAAATGTCCACGCAGGGACTAAAAAGACAAGTCCACGCAGGGACTAAATACATAGATAAATGTCCACGCAGGGACTTGATTGAAAATAGGAAATACAACAATACATATAGGGATTTAACGATCCCTTTTCTTCTTCCCCTTTAACAAGCTTGCTAGGCCCTTGAGGAATCCCCGGTTATTCCTACATTCTTCCTGAAATTCATGTTCCACCCGACTTAGTCTTTGGAGGATCTCCTCCTGTTCTGGTGGGGAAAATCGTGGTGGCTGCGATTGTTGCCGAATCAGAGGTCGAGCAGGTATTTGATACCCATGAGCTGGATATCCCACTCCCCAAGGGGCTCCATATGGTCCTTCGGGATGAAGGGCGTTGTAGTTGGCCGCTACAAGGTACGGGTCAGCTTCAGCATAGTTATAATGAGTGTGAGCCGGCTGCTCAAACGGATTGTACGCCATTGAATCGGCGTATGTAGGAATCGGGTTATCAAAACCCAATGGTGGCGGCTGTGGTGCAACTGGTGCAGAATTCACCTCTGGAACTGGGTTTGAGGGCCCACCCATTTGTGGGTCTTCATGTAGTGGCGGATAGTGACTGCCACTTGAGTGATGGGGGGTGCTAAAATGAAAATCCCCTCCTCGCGCGGATATTCGTGCGCCTGTTCTCCTACGCCTTGGTGGTTCTGGAGGTGCTTGATAAACTGGTGGCGGTGGTGGCGGTGGCGTAACTGCCACGAAACACGAATCCCCAGAGGGATCCTGCTGCTGCTGTTGCTGCTGTTGGTGAGGCGATGAATAGTGAGAAGATGTAAAGTACCATTCATGCTGGTTAAACCTTGCTTGGTAACTGTCTGGACCACCGTAGGGTGATCCGTGGAAGGATGATCCATCAGAGATCTCGATGGGATGGTTGGGGGTCCCTGATGCAGGCTCGACAGGATCCGTGTCCTCGTCCATGTCCATTGCATGGTCTCCCGAGAAATGGTCTTCAGGTCCTAGTGGGTTAAAACCCACCGGTTCTTCGATATAGTTTGCCGGGTTGAACCGGCCCTGAAAGACAGGAGTGGGCTCGCCGAAGGAATGGTGCGAAAGGGATCGCTGGAGAGGTATATATGAAGGTTGTGGGTTATCGGGCTCGTTTTCCGAATGCGGCCCAAAGGAATGACGATAGGGAGGCGTTGAGCTGTGCGAGACAGACCGTCTAGCGGGCTCCAAATGGTTCCTCCAGTTTCCCTGAAGATCGGCACTCATTGTAGTAGAAGGAGCTCGCCGGTGAGAAGGTCCGGCTTCGTGATCGTTGGGGGCGCTGATTGGCTTTACCTCTTCCTCCTCTTCGGAATCTTGGCGGCATTGTTAAACCTGTCAATATAAACAAAGATAACAACAAGAATATATATAAAATAAAAGACAAAATAAAACAAAGCAGAATTTGTCCTATGTTATTTGTCTAGACTCGAGGATCGAGGAATGTGCAATTTGTGTAACTGAGATTAAACACAAAAGGCTAGTGTTTAATTCACTCAGTGTTGGCTCTGATATCAACCTGTCACACCCCGATATTTCCACGTTTTACCGGTGGGCCTGGTAGGGGAGTATCGTGACGTAGTTGATATCATTATAGTCAAACAACACAATATTTAAATGCATAGCGGAAGCAAAAGATAGATTCATTTCAACCAAATAATATTGTAATATCAAGTATCACAGATAGTTGAAAATAATCCACAGGTGGATCAAAATAAAAAGGAAACATTGTTCAACAGTCTTATGTCATCCAAGCTTGCGAGACTTATTGTGGATGCTAGGAGAAAGCCAGCCTATTACGAGTAGTACCTGCACTTAATCTTTTTGGGAAAATACGTCAGTTTACACTGGTAAATACAATTAACCGACTCATTTTAAAAAGGTTAAAAAATTGATTTAAATGCACATGGCACAAAATATCTTTTTATAACTTGGGATAATTATTTGAATATAATACTTGTAAAAGAATTACATGTTCCTTATCCGTTCAGTAGCCCGATCCGTAGACCGGGTTAAAGATCAATAGACACACCACATTATTTATTTAGGCACTGACGGGTGTACGCCAACACCCCGTGCTTAGGTCGTGGCCATTTCATTCAATGATGCCAAGGATATCCGGGACATGGTCATTAACCCCCCAAAGGCTTTAAGCAAACAAAACATTTTCAAACGGGACATCTCAATGATTTAACTTTCATACAATTAAAGATTCAATGCCCGACCAACCGGTATTTTATATACCGTACCCCAAGCCCGTATAAGGGAATATAAGTTAAAAGCATTTACCTTTGCAAGTAATAATCACAATAAGCAATGCGGGTAGCTTTTACCGGGTCTCCTATTCTGGAACAAAGGTTTATAATAACCTATTAGAATCCTAACGGGTCTTTAATTAAGCCTAAACTTAGACCGGATAGTTTTAAAGGAATATACGGTTCGAACGCATGATTAAGCGAAGACTGGAATAGAATGTGTTTTAGACCCGTCAAGTTTGAAGACTTGTATAATATGGGTAAACTAAACACATTCTGGATTTTGAGATAAAAATGATAAGGGTTGACCCCCGTTTCGGCTAATTTATGAAAACTAGTTACATAAACCGAACCGATCGCGCAAGAGGCGTAACGGGTAACCGAAAGAGTCATATACAGGTTTCCTAAGTTAATATGCCTTAAATATGTTGTGATATCAGTAGGATACCTACCATTATGCCCAAAACGAGTTTAGTCTCAATTTAAGCCCCGTAGGGGTATTTTGGTCATTTAAAAGATTATAAAAGAGATTATTTATAATTCTGAGATTCAGTTCTGAAATAATCAGTAAAACAACTCAATTTAACAGGTTATATCAATTGGTGATAAGTCTTATATGACAAAATGGTTTTAAACCTAAACTATGCGTTTAATACGCGTAAAAAGCCGTTTTAAGCGATTTCCGGGTTATACAGGAAATCTGAGTTTTCTAATCAGGTTATAAAGTTCAAAATACTTCATTTATTATATAAAATCAGTAGCAATTGGATTGGTGTCAAAATATTATGAAAAACTCATTTTATACACAAAAAGGGTATAATCGGTATTTACCGAATCAAGGCCATAACCTTAGGTTATGATCAGGTTAAAAATAATTAAAAATCTTCAAAAATCCCAAAATATTATATTACATCAGTGGGTAAAAGATTTGGTGTCAAAAATTGGGTTTAGATAGGCTTTATGCTAATGACGCCGTTTAATTAATAAAAAACGTTCTAATTACGCCATTGAGGATAACTCCTAATCTAGACCTCAAACTGATGTGAAAATTTAGGGACATGTTTATAAATCAGTAACAAATACTATTGTCCTTTCACATTTCCAAAATTCTCATTTTACGATCAAAAGGGCATTATGGTCAACATTAAGCAATTAACGGAAACGTGTAAACGAATCGGACAATCAACGAACCAACCACAGTGGGTTATACTATTAGGTAACCTGGTTCTAAGGAAGCTCTAAGGCATTTCCAAATCATACTAAATCGTGTCAGAACTGAAGTCAAAGCAAAAGTCAAAGTTTTGCGACTTTCGGTTCCGAACCGAGCCTAAACAGAAAATTGTCGGATCAAACAAGCTTAGACCAGTTCTTATACTTATTACCAAGATATATGAGTGATAAAATAGGTTACACGTCTTCTACATTGCTAATTACGTGTTAATTTGCAAATTAAGTTTCTGTTGACTTTTTAACACAAACTTTGACCCGACAAATGATCTAGTTAGAGCGGGAATCAGAGGGTGCCCTTTTAAGGGTTTATTGCCCACATAACTACCAACTTATAACTACCTTAAGTTAGACTAAACACTGGACCATTAATGATTAATTGATAAGTCAAACCTTAATTACGACGGTTTGACTTTTAAGCTAATAACTAAGCAAAACTCAATTAAGGAAGGTCAAGGATACTTACCAAGATCTAATGCACGATTAGAGATGCTTGGGGACTGATCTTATGCTCCAGGAAGTTCCACAAATGCAGATGGAGTGCAATGATCAAAGTTGCAACATTGTGCTCCTTTATATAGTGAGTTTGATTGCTTGTGATCATGACAAACAATGCTACAACTGATCATGGATCATTCACAAGTGTCCCTAAGGTCTAAAAGCAAGTAGGGGTCGCTCATGGAAGTGAAAAATACCAATGTAAGTCGGTTACTCATTCATAACAGGCAGTTGTCAACATTCTGTTCGCTGGGCATGCCTTACGGACCGTAAGGCAAGACCTTTACGGTCTGTAAGCCTTTACCAGAAGGCAAAAAAATATAACCCTTCAAGCTTCGAACATGCAACTTATGTATTACGAATTTGGGCCTCTATTTTCAGCAGGGGGCCTCTTGAACAGGTCCAAAACAGTTAAGACCACCATGATATGTTCTAAAGTTGCCTTGGATCCTTTTGAAAGTGCCGTAAATGAAGGTTGTTGTGCATATCCTCGTAGGATCCCATTCTTTCAATTTGGATCAATCATTGCTAGCATTTACCGGATTTGAGTATATCAGATGTTTATAATATATATTAGGGTCTTGGGATTCATAATGAGGTCGTTCAGAGGTATTAATTAACATGTAGACACTTTTAAATCCTGCCATACATCTTTAACTAGATCCGGGTTTATAACACTTTCGTCTTACATGACACGTGTCGTTATTTTATTGGACACAATTTTTCGAGGTGTTACATGGATATCCTCGGCTCATTCATTTGAAATGGCCACGACTTAAGCACGGGGTGTAGGCATACACCTGACAGTTGCGTATGTAAAACGGTATCTCACTCGTGAGGAAACTTCTTGTGGGCTTATTCTAGTGGTGTGTCTATTAATCTTAACCCGGCTCTGCTAACCCGGGCTCTGAACGTACGACAAACATATAAATCTGTATACAAGATTATTTTAAATAATTGTCCCAAGTTATAAATGAATATTTGTGCCTTGTGCATTTAAATCAGTTTTCTTAAATGTTTTCAAAAGAGTCAGTTAATTGTATTTACCAGTGTAAACTGACGTATTTTTCAAAAAGATTAAGTGCAGGTACTACACGAAATGAGCTGGAAACTCCTGAGTGTTAATTAAAGAGTCTTGCAAGCTTTTAATACTTAAATTCTGTTGAACAATATTTACTTTTTGCTTTAGATCCGCCTGTGGATCGACTTACAACCGTTGTGTAATATTTTATTATACTTTTCAATTCGGTTTTTATTATAACTTTTAGACTTCCGTTGTGCACTAAACTGTGATTACTTGTCTATGATGATATCAACTACGTCACGATACCCCCACAGGGCCCACCGGTAATACGTGGAAATATCGGGGTGTGACAGGTTGGTTGTAACACCTCGTAAAATCATACCCAATAAAATAAAGACACGTGTCATGCAAGGTAAATGTGTCAGGAACCCGGATCGAGTTAAAGGATGTACGGTAAGATTTAAAAGTGTCGACATGTTAAGATATACCTCTGAGCGACCTAATTTATAAATCCAAAACCTTAAAATAATAAACATCTGATTTAATTATATTTCAAATCCGGTTACCCTTGGTAATGATTAATTAAAACCCTTATGATAGTGATTATATGAAGGTTCACGACAAAAATCTCAAATATTGAGTCTTTTGAATTGATGTGCTTAGCAACACATGCAAAGACATGCAAAATCTGTCTCTATGGTCCCCTCCTAGTAACAATGACTGAAGATTCGAGTTTTAAAAGAATGCATGGTCCAGCCTAAAAGTTTGCAAAGTTTTTGTCTTCTGATGAAGGCTTACGGACCGCAAAGGTGAACCCTTACGGTCCGTAAGATGGCGGAGCTGGGCATCAGAAATTGAGAAGCGGGTACGGACCGCAAAGCCAATGGCTTATGGTCCGTAAGATTTCAACTGGGCATCTTTGATCAAGGTCGGTTACGGACTGCAAAGCCAAAAGCTTACGGTCCGTAAGAGGTGCTTACGGTCCGCAAGGGTTACTTCTTACGGTCCGTAAGACCGTCGCTGGCAGCAGAAAATGGACAGTTGCCTGTTCAGCCTGTTGCACCGCCTTACATGAGTGGTTTTCGAAATCAGGGACCTGGCAACTGATTTTTGGCATCATAGGGACACCTGAGATCATCTTGCAACATTTATAGACTTAGTTGGGGTCATCTTGTGGCATTTAGTTCACTATATAAAGAGACCTCTTGTTGCAACATTCCTTGTTCATTTTGCAACTCACTTCAAGCTGGTCTCTGGAGCTCCCTTGGTCAGCGAGCAAGTTCCTTTAAGTTCCAAATCATACTTAGGACCTTTGTAAGTGTCCTTAATCCTCCTTAATTCAGTTTAGCTTAGTTAATTAGCTTAAAGTCAAACCGTCGTAACTAAGGTTTGACTTCGAGATTAATCAATAATTGTCCAGTCAAATTTCAAATTGAAAGTACCTATGAGTTGGTAATTATGTGGGCAATAAACCCTTAAAAGGGCACCCTCTGATTCCCACTCTATCTAGGTCAATTGTCGGGTCAAAGCTAATTATAAAAAGTCAACAGAAAGATTATTTTCAAGTTAAAGCATAATTAACAATGAAGAAGCTATGCAACCTGTTTTATCACTAATATAACTTGGTAATTAATGTAAGAACATGTCTAAACATGTTCAACCTGACAATTTTCAATTTAAGCTCAGTTCGGAGCCGAAAGTAGCAAAAGTAGACTTTTTCTTTGACTTTCAGTTCTGACCCATTTAAGCATGTTTTAGAAATGCCTTAGAGCCATATTTGGACCAAGTTTCATGTTAGTATAACCCTCTGTGATTATACAACTTGGTTCAATAGTTATCCGATTCACATGCATGTTCCCGTTAATTGCTTAAATGTTGACTATTATGCCCTTTTCACCTTAAAACGTGATTTTTGAAAATCTAAAAGAGTAGAAACCTTCACTACTGATTTATAAACTTGTCCCTAAAATTTGACATCAGTTTGAGGTCTAGATTAAGAGTTATTCTCATTAGCGTAATTAGAAAACTTTTTAGTAATTAAACGGTGTAATTAGCCTATCTAAACCCGATTTTTTATACCAAACTTTTTACCCACTGATGTAAAATAATATGTTGGGTTTTTTAAAGATTTTTTTTAATTATTTTAGGCTGAGCATAACATAGAGTTCTAAGCTTGATTCGGTAATTGCCGGTTTTGCCCTTTTAGGCTATAAAATGAGTTTTACAAATCCTTTTGATACCAAACCTTTTTCTACAGATCCAATATGATAAATAAAGTATTTTAAGCCTGCTGGAATAATAAAAATATCAGCTTTTCCTTATTAAACCCGAAAATCGCTTAAAATCGCCTTTTTACGCGTTTTAAGCACATAGTATGTATTAAAACCATTTTAGATATATAAGACTTGATACCTACTGATGTTTTAAATAAATTTTTATACTTTAGCAGTAAACAAAAGTTTTAAACTCAGGTTTCCAGTTTTGACCTTTTTAGCCTAAGTGAAATTACCAAAATGCCCCTAAGGTGCATAGTTTGGTTTTAAATGATAAATTTCACATATATGTGATAACTTACTGTTATAACTTATTAAATTAAGTATCTTTACTGATTACATCAGACCTGTAATTTAGATTAATATTTAAACTCTTTTATAACCTTTAAATTGACCAAAATACCCCAAGGGGGCATAATTTGAGTTTAAATTCATTTGGGGCATAATAGAAGATATCTTACTGATGTCACAACATATTTAAGGCATATTAACTTAGGAAACTTGCATATGAATCTTTTGGTTACTCGTTACGCACTTTTCGCGTTCGGATCGGCTTATGTAACTAGTTTGCATATATTAGCCGAAACGGGTCAAACCATATCGTTTATGTATCAAAATCCAGAATGTGTTTAAATTACCCATATTAAACAAGCATACAAGCTTGTCGGGTCAAAACCACATTCTAAACCGGTCTTCGCTTTATCATGCGTTTGAACCGTGTCTTCCTTTTAAAAACTAACCGGTCTAAGTCTAGGCTTACTTAAAGACCCGTTAGGATTCTAATAGGTTATTAAAACCTTCGTTCCAGATTAGGAGCCCAGTAAAACCTACGTGCACTTGCTGTATTTGATTTATATTTTCCCTATACGGGCTTGGGACACGGTACTATAAAAGTACCGCTTGGTCGGGTGTGTAGTCATTTAAATCGGATTGTGATTGATGTATTTACATAACTCGTTTTAATCTGTATTATTTGGTGTATGGCCTTTGGGGGTTAAATGACCATGTCCCGGATATCCTTGGCATTATTCAAAGAAATGGCCACGACCTAAGCACGGGGTGTAGGCGTACACCTGACAGTTGCATTATGTAAAAACTGGTAATCCACTTAAAGGAATCAACCTTGTGGGCATTATACCTGTGGCGTGTCAGTTAATCTTGTCCGGCCCTACAAACTGGCCCTAATGGACGACAAATAAGTAAAACTGTATACAAGATTATTTTTAAATAATTGTCCCAAGTTATAAAAGATATTTTTGCCGAAGTGCATTCAAATCAATTTTCAAACTCTTTTCAAAATGAGTCCGTTAAGTTGTATTTACTAGTGTAAACTGACGTATTTTCCAAAAAGGCTAAGTGCAGGTACTATACGTAATAGGTTGGATACTCCAGGCATCAATAATCAAGTCTCGCAAGCTCTGGATGTTAAAGTCTGTTGAACAATTTCATTTTTATTTCGATCCGCCTGTGGATCAGTTTCAACTATTATTGTGATACTTAATATTACAATTTTATTTGGTTGAAATAAATCTATCTTTTGCTTCCGCTGTGCATTTAAATTTGTGTTGTTTGACTATGATGATATCAACTACGTCACGATACTCCCCACCGGGCCCACCGGTAATACGTGGAAATATTGGGGTGTGACAGGTTGGTATCAGAGCTAACACTGAGTGAATTAAGCACTAGCCTTTTGTGTTTAATCTCAGTTACACAGTTGCACATTCCTCAAATTTTCGAGTCTAGACAAAGAACATAGGACAAATCCTGATCTTGTTTTATTTTTGTCTTTTATATTTTTTTTCCTTTGTTGTTATCTGTGTTTATGTTGATAGGTTTAGATATGCCGCCAAGATTCTTTAGGAGAAAGGGAAAGGCACCTATAGCAGGCCACGACCATGAGGTCGGGCCGTCTCAAAGACGAACCTCACCTGTCAACATGCGTACAAGTCCCCAGGGGGACTGGAGGGCACATCTACAGCCAGCGAGGCGGCCCGTCTCGTTAAGCTCGTCACCGTCTTACCTTCACTCTTTTGGACCCCATTCAGAAAATGAGCCCGAAAACCCTCAGCCTTCATTTATTCCTCTCCAGAGGTCCAACTCTCGGCACTCCTTTGATAACCCGTCACATATCTTCCGAAGCCGGTTCAACCCGGCAAACTACCTCGAGGAACCAGTGGGTGTTAACCCATTGGGACCCGAAGATCATTTTTCTGGAGATCACGCCATGGATATGGATAAGGATACCGACCCCACTGAACCACCGACTGGTACCCCCACACATCCCATCGAAATTTCTGATGGGTCATCTTTTCATGGATCACCCTACCGTGGTCCTGACAGCTACCAAACGAGATACAACCAGTATGAATGGTATTTTACACCCTCTTACCATTCATCGCCTCACCAGCAGCAGCAGCAGCAGCAACAGGATCCTTCCGGGGATTCACGTTTCGTGGCAGTTACCCCGCCACCACCACCTCAGCAACAGCCTCCTGAGCCACCGAGGCGAAGGAGATCGAATGCACGGATGTCCGTGTGAGGAGGAGTGCGTATCAGCACGCCTCAACCATCGAGTGGCAGCCACTACCCGCCACTCCAAGAAGACTAGCAGATGGGGTGACCTTCAAACCCCATCCCGGAAGTGAACTCTGCACCTGTCGTGCCACCATCGTTGGGTATCGACAACCCAATTCCTACATACGCTGGCTCAGCAGCGTATAATCCCTTTGAGCAGCCGGCTCACACCAGCTTCAATTTTGCTGAGGTCGACGCATACTTGGCAGCATGGAACTACAATGCTCTTAACCCCGAGGGGCCTTACGGAGGTCTTTGGGGAGTTGGATACCCAGCTTATGGATACCAACAACAGCCGCCTCTTCGACCTCCACATCAGCCGTAGCCGCAGCCGCAGATACCTCGGTTTTCCCCGCCAGAACGGGAGGAAATTCTCCAAAGGTTGGATCAGGTTGAGCGGGAAGTTCACAGAGATCACAGGGAACGACAAGGCTTCTTTAAGGGATTGACAAGTTTAATAAAAGGAAAGAGCAAGAAGGACCATTGAATCCTTTATTTGTTGGTTGTATTTTCCTTATTTTTAATCCAGCCCCTGCGTGGGCATGCCTTTTTCTTTAACCCCTGCGAGGGTATGTTTTTTTTGTATTCTGCCCTTGCATGGGCATGTCTTTTGTTTAACCCCTGCGTGGGTATAATTATTTGTTTAAGCCCCTGCGTGGGCATGTTATTTCCATAATTAGATTCAGATCCATATTAACCTCTCAATTTAGGATTGTTCTGCGTTAAATATTAAAAAGAATCTTAAAGGTAAAACCTAGCCTATATGTCGTTGTAGACATGGCCAAGATGGTAAAACCTATTCAAAAGATTCCAATCCTCGTTAACATCCATAAACATGTTAACACTCTCGGCAAAATATGATTCGATAAAATCACGTAAGTCATCCTTAAATTGGGTTATTCCAATTTCCCTTATTTAAAATAAGCATCCCTTAAGGATGAAGTGCCCACGGGCTATAATTAACGTCCTCTGGGACTAAAGACAGTGGTAGCCTACAACTCCCTGTCAAGAAAAGCTAATGAACTTTGATTCAAACCTTAATGCCTCGATTCCATAAAATCTGGGCTTATAAACTAAACTTGTCTACGTGACTAGGCCTTTTGTGCTATTATTAACTTATAATTTAGGATTATGATAAAGATCCTGAATAATTATATATTTAAAAAATTAACTAAAATGGCTATTAAAAACCATAGTTAATAAATTGTCAAGAACAATAAACTGTATAAGCTTCTATATATAAACCTTGCCCTTATTTAATTTTTATGTAGCAATTAAAGCTACATGGCTAGGTCAGAAGAGGTAAACAGTCATCCGGTGGAAAACCATGAAAATACTAAGATACATGTGACCGGTGTGGAGCTGCAAGCATTAGTAGGTAATGTTGTTACAAAAGCTATAGAGCGGCAGTATAATGAATCTAGCGGGACTCGAAGTAGGACCCTATCCGCACCGCATTCCAAGCCTAAGACTCATTCAGAGGCTCACAGCAAGCCACCCTCTAAGAAAGATGAGCCAAAGAAAGATGATGATCGACATTCATCTAATCAACACAGTGTTCCATCTAAAAGGATAGTGTTTGATGATAAACCACGTACCAAGTCCTGTACCTATAAGTACTTTGTTTCCTGCAAACCCTGGGATTTCACTGGGGAGAAAGGGGCAATTGATTATATGACCTGGTTAGACGAAATGGACACAGTAGTTGACATCAGCGGTTGTGCTGAGAAGGATGCAGTAAAGTATGTATCCCAATCATTCAAGGGAGAGGCACTAGCATGGTGGAAGTCTCTCATTCAAGCTGCTAGGAAAATCCCGCTCTACAATTTGTCATGGGATCAATTCGTTGCTCTCATTAAGGAAAATTATTGCCCACAGCATGAGGTTGAAAGAATTGAATCAGATTTCTTATCGCTGGTGATGAAGAATTTAGATTGTCAAGCTTACCTCACCAGTTTCAATACCCTGTCTAGGCTGGTTCCGTATCTCGTAACCCCGGAACCCAAAAGGATTGCTCGCTTCATTGGGGGTTTAGCCCCAGAAATCAAAGCCAATGTTAAGGCATCCAGACCTGCTACTTTTAGATCAGCAGCTGATCTATCTTTGTCCCTTACCTTGGACGCGGTCAGGTTAAGATCGCTAAGGAATTCAGAAGAAGGCAAGAGAAAGCATGAGGATGATAACTCACGAAGATCTGAAAAGAAGCATAAAGGTAGCACTGACTTCAGGAAGAAGTCTGGATCTAACAAGGGTAGCCAACAAGCTGAGGAAAAGCCAAAGTGCAAAACTTGCCAAAAACGCCACTTTGGAAAATGCAGACTCGAGTCCAAGTCTAAGTCAGGACCATCTGCATGTGGGTTTTACAAGTCCAAAGAGCACAAGACTGTTTATGCAATGAGAAATGGCACATTAAAACCAATTGCTCTAAATACGCCAAGAAGCCGAAAGAGGTCAAGAAGACCAATGCAAGGGTCTTCCGAATAGATGCACGAGAAGCCGTCTAGGACGACAATGTGATCACAGGTACTTTCCTCATAAATGATGTTTATGCAAGAGTGCTATTTGATTCAGGAGCTGATAAGTCGTTTGAAGATAATAAGTTCTGTAAATTGCTGAATTTACCTGTTAAAACCCTAAGCGTGAAATATGAGGTGGAATTAGCTGATGGTACCTTAGAAACCGCCTTAACAGTGTTAGATGGATGTTTCATATCTATTAGGAACCACTCTTTTCCTTTGTCCTTACTTCCTTTGATGTTAGCCGGTTTTGACATAGTTATAGGCATGGATTGGTTATCTCGTAACCAAGCCCAGATAGTGTGCAATAAGAAGCAAGTGGTAATCAAGACTCCGTCTGGTGAGCCAATTACCATTCAGGGAGATACCTAGTATGGACTGCCTGAGCAAGTGTCTATGCTCAAGGCATCTAGATGTTTGAAGAAGGGTTATGTCATTTATATGGCACAAGTAACTATTGATGAGCAGAAACCCAAGATTGAAGATATTCAAGTCATTTCTGAGTACCCTAATGTTTTCCCAGAAGAACTACCTGGTCTACCACCAGATAGGTAAGTAGAATTCAGAATTGACATCATCCCTGGAGCAGCACCTGTCGCAAGAGCGCCTTATAGGTTGGCACCAATAGAGATGAAGGAATTGAGGACACAGCTAGATGAATTGTTAGCCAAAGGTTTCATTAGACCTAGTTCATCTCCTTGGGGAGCGCCAATCGTATTTGTCAAGAAGAAGGATGGATCGATGCGTCTGTGCATCGATTACCGTGAGCTTAATAAGGTCACTATCAAGAATAGGTATCCTTTGCCCAGGATCGACGATCCGTTCGATCAATTACAAGGGGCAAGCTACTTCTCTAAAATCGATTTGAGGTCAGGCTATCATCAATTGAAGGTTAAAGATGAAGATGTACACAAAACTGCATTTAGGACTCGTTATGGTCATTACGAGTTCCTAGTGATGCCTTTTGGGCTCACTAATGCACCTGCCGCATTCATGGACCTCATGAATCGCGTCTGCAAGCCTCACTTGGATAAATTTGTCATCGTTTTCATCGACAACATTCTCATTTACTCGAAAAGCCAAGCTGACCATGAGAAGCATCTCTGTTGCATTCTTAAGCTACTTCAACAAGAAAAGCTCTATGCCAAATTTACAAAGTGTGAATTTTGGCTTCGAGAAGTCCAATTCCTTGGACATGTTGTTAGTGAGCGTGGTATCCAAGTGGATCCCTCTAAGATTGAAGCTATTATGAACTGGCAAGAGCCGAAGACGCCTACGGAGATTCGCAGCTTTCTAGGACTGGCAGGATACTATGGGCGATTTATTGAAAACTTCTCAAGAATTGCAGCACCCCTGACTCTACTCACCCGTAAGAATAACAAGTTTGACTGGGGGCCTAAGCAGCAAGAATCTTTCGATATTTTGAAGCAGAAGTTGAGCAATGCTCCTGTATTGACGTTGCCTGATGGAATTGATGAATTTGTAGTATATTGTGATGCATCGCACACCGGCATGGGTTGTGTGCTTATGCAGAAAGTCAAAGTCATTGCCTATGCTTCACGACAGTTAAAGGTGCACGAGAAGAACTACACCACCCATGACTTGGAGTTGGGTGCCGTTGTATTTGCACTAAAACTGTGGAGGCATTATTTGTATGGAACTAAGTGTGTGATCTATTCTGATCACAAAAGGCTTCAACATTTGTTCAATCAGAAGGACTTGAACATGAGGCAGCGACGTTGGATGGAAACTTTAAATGACTATGACTGTGAGATAAGATACCATCCAGGCAAGGCAAATGTGGTTGCCGACGCCTTAAGCAGGAAGGAAAGAGTGAAGCCTATAAGAATCAATGCCAAGAGCATTGAGATAAAGAATAGTTTGAATGAAAAGTTGTTAGCTGCACAGAAGGAAGCTGTGTTGGAAGCTAACTATCCTGATGAAAAGCTAGGAGTAACTGAAGAGCAGTTATCCTATGGCAAGGACGGAATCCTGAGATTAAATGGACGAATTTAGGTTCCAGTTTATGGAGGACTTCGGGATGTTATCCTCCAGGAAGCCCACAGTTCCAAATATTCCATTCATCCTGGAGCTGATAAGATGTACCAGGATCTGAAGGCAAACTATTGGTGGATAGGCTTGAAAAAGTCTATAGCTGCTTATGTAGCTAAATGTTTGACGTGTGCGCAAGTCAAAGCTGAACATCAGAAGCCGTCTGGTTTGCTACAACAGCCTGAGCTTCCCACATGGAAGTGGGAGATGGTGACAATGGATTTCATCACCAAGTTGCCAAAGACAAAGAAAGGAAATGATACTATATGGGTAATAGTAGATAGACTGACTAAGTCAGCACATTTCCTACCCATTAAGGAGACGTATAGCTCCGACATGTTAGCCCAATTGTACGTGGATAAGATTATATCTCTGCATGGCATACCAGTGTCAATTATCTCTGACAGAGATACTAGATACACATCTCATTTTTGGAAAAGTTTCCAACAATCTTTGGGCACGCGGTTAAATTTTAGTACGGCTTACCATCCTCAGACGGACGGGCAGAGTGAGCGTACCATCCAAACTTTGGAAGACATGCTTCGTGCATGTGTGATTGACTTAGGTGGTAGTTGGGATAACCACCTGCCATTGATCGAGTTTTCCTATAACAATAGCTACCATACAAGCATTCAGGCTGCGCCTTTTGAGGCATTATATGGAAGGAAATGCAGGACGCCCATTTGTTGGGCAGAAGTAGGAGAAGCTCAGTTATCAGGACCTGACATAGTCTTTGAAATGACGGAGAATATTGTCCAGATTCACGACCGCCTGAAAGCTGCCAGGGATAGGCAGAAAAGTTATGCTAATAAAAGGTGAAAACCTCTAAAGTTTGAGGTTGGTGATAAAGTTTTACTTAAAGTGTCACCCTGGAAGGGAGTGATGCGATTTGGTAAGAAAGGTAAGTTAAGCCCAAGGTATATAGGACCATTCGAGATTATCGAATGTATAGGGTCAGTGGCTTATAAGTTGAACTTGCCTGAAGAGCTCAGTGGTATTCACAATGTATTCCACATCTGCAATCTGAAGAAATGTCTAGCAGATGAATCGCTAGTCATACCACATACAGATGTGCACATAGATGAGAGCTTGAAATTTGTGGAAAAACCTTTGTCGATTGAGGATCGACGGGTTAAGAAGCTTCGGAGGAAGTACGTACCTATCGTAAAGGTTAAATGGGATGCCCGCAGAGGTCCCGAATACACATGGGAGGTAGAATCCGCAATGAAAGAAAAGTACCCTCATTTGTTCCAGTAAATCTCGAGGTCGAGATTTCTTTTAAGGGGGTGAGGATGTAACACCTCGTAAAATCATACCCAATAAAATAAAGACACGTGTCATGCAAGGTAAACGTGTCAGGAACCCGGATCGAGTTAAAGGATGTACGGTAAGATTTAAAAGTGTCGACATGTTAAGATATACATCTGAGCGACCTAATTTATAAATCCCAAACCTTAAAATAATAAACATCTGATTTAATTATATTTCAAATCCGGTTACCCGTGGTAATGATTAATTAAAACCCATATGATAGTGATTCTATGAAGGTTCACGACAAAAATCTCAAATATTGAGTCTTTTAAATTCATGTGCTTAGCAACACATGCAAAGACATGCAAAGTCTGTCTCTATGGTCCCCTCCTGCTAACAATGACTGAAGATTCGAGTTTTAAAAGAATGCATGGTCCAGCCTAAAAGTTTGCAAAGTTTTTGTCTTCTGATGAAGGCTTACGGACCATAAAGGTGAACCCTTACGGTCCGTAAGATGGCGGAGCTGGGCATCAGAAATTGAGAAGCGGGTATAGACCGCAAAGCCAAGGGCTTACGGTACGCAAGATTGTAAGTGGGCATCTTTGATCAAGGTCGGTTACGGACCGCAAAGCCAAAAGCTTACGGTCCGTAAGAGGTGCTTACGGTCCGCAAGGGTTACTTCTTACGGTCCGTAAGACCGTCGCTGGCAGCAGAAAATGGACAGTTGCCTGTTCAGCCTGTTGCACCGCCTTACATGAGTGGTTTTCGAAATCAGGGACCTGGCAACTGATTTTTGGCATCATAGGGACACCTGGGATCATCTTGCAACATTTATAGACTTAGTTGGGGTCATCTTGTGGCATTTAGTTCACTATATAAAGAGACCTCTTGTTGCAACATTCCTTGTTCATTTTGCAACTCAGTTCAAGCTGGTCTCTGGAGCTCCCCTGGTCAGCAAGCAAGTTCCTTTAAGTTCCAAATCATACTTAGGACCTTTGTAAGTGTCCTTAATCCTCCTTAATTCAGTTTAGCTTAGTTAATTAGCTTAAAGTCAAACCGTCGTAATTAAGGTTTGACTTCGAGATTAATCAATAATTGTCCAGTCAAATTTCAAATTGAAAGTACCTATAAGTAGGTAATTATGTGGGCAATAAACCCTTAAAAGGGCACCCTCTGATTCCCACTCTAACTAGGTCAATTGTCGGGTCAAAGCTAATTATAAAAAGTCAACAGAAAGATTATTTTCAAGTTAAAGCATAATTAACAATGAAGAAGCTATGCAACCTGTTTTATCACTAATATAACTTGGTAATTAATGTAAGAACATGTCTAAACATGTTCAACCTGACAATTTTCAATTTAAGCTCGGTTCGGAGCCGAAAGTCGCAAAAGTAGACTTTTGCTTTGACTTTCAGTTCTGACGCATTTAAGCATGTTTTAGAAATGCCTTAGAGCCATATTAGGACCAGGTTTCATGTTAGTATAACCCTCTGTGATTATACAACTTGGCTCAATAGTTATCCGATTCACATGCATGTTCCCGTTAATTGCTTAAATGTTGACTATTATGCCCTTTTCACCTTAAAACGTGATTTTTGAAAATCTAAAAGAGTAGAAACCTTCACTACTAATTTATAAACTTGTCCCTAAAATTTAACATCAGTTTGAGGTCTAGATTAAGAGTTATGCTCATTAGCGTAATTAGAAAACTTTTTAGTAATTAAACGGTGTAATTAGCGTATAGCCTATCTAAACCCGATTTTTGATACCAAACTTTTTACCCACTGATGTAAAATAATATTTTGGGTTTTTTAGAGATTTTTTTATTTATTTTAGGCTGAGCATAACATAGAGTTCTAAGCTTGATTCGGTAATTGCCGGTTTTGCCCTTTTAGGCTATAAAATGAGTTTTACAAATCCTTTAGATACCAAACCTTTTTCTACAGATCCAATATGATAAATAAAGTATTTTAAGCCTGCTGGAATAATAAAAATATCAGCTTTTCCATATTAAACCCGAAAATCGCTTAAAATCGCCTTTTTACGCGTTTTATGCACATAGTATGTATTAAAACCATTTTAGATATATAAGACTTGATACCTACTGATGTTTTAAATAAATTTTTATACTTTAGCAGTAAGCAAAAGTTTTAAACTCAGGTTTCCAGTTTTGACCTTTTTAGCCTAAGTGAAATTACCAAAATGCCCCTAAGGTGCATAGTTTGGTTTTAAATGATAAATTTCACATATATGTGATAACTTACTGTTATAACTTATTAAATTAAGTATCCTTACTGATTACATCAGACCTGTAATTCAGATTAGTATTTAAACTCTTTTATAACCTTTAAAGTGACCAAAATACCCCTACAGGGCATAATTTGAGTTTAAATTCATTTGGGGCATAATAGAAGATATCTTACTGATGTCACAACATATTTAAGGCATATTAACTTAGGAAACTTGCATATGACTCTTTTGGTTACTCGTTACGCACTTTTCGCGTTCGGATCGGCTTATGTAACTAGTTTGCATATATTAGCCGAAACGGGTCAAACCATATTGTTTATGTCTCAAAATCCAGAATGTGTTTAAATTACCCATATTAAACAAGCATACAAGCTTGTCGGGTCAAAACCACATTCTAAACTGGTCTTCGCTTTATCATGCGTTTGAACCATGTCTTCCTTTTAAAAACTAACCGGTCTAAGTCTAGGCTTACTTAAAGACCCGTTAGGATTCTAATAGGTTATTAAAACCTTCGTTCCAGATTAGGAGCCCAGTAAAAGCTACGTGCACTTGTTGTATTTGATTTATACTTTGCTCAGGTAAATACTCTTAACTTATTTTCCCTATACGGGATTGGGATACGGTACTATAAAAGTACCGCTTGGTCGGGTGTGTAGTCATTTAAATTGGATTGTGGTTGATGTATTTACATAACTCGTTTTAATCTGTATTATTTGGTGTATGGCCTTTGGGGGTTAAATGACCATGTCCCGGATATCCTTAGCATCATTCAAAGAAATGGCCATGACCTAAGCACGGGGTGTAGGCGTACACCTGACAGTTGCATTATGTAAAAACTGGTAATCCACTTAAAGGAATCAACCTTGTGGGCATTATACCTGTGGCGTGTCAGTTAATCTTGTCTGGCCCTACAAACCGTCCCTAATGGACGACAAATAAGTAAAACTGTATACAAGATTATTTTTAAATAATTGTCCCAAGTTATAAAAGATATTTTTGCCGAAGTGCATTCAAATCAATTTTCAAACTCTTTTCAAAATGAGTCAGTTAAGTTGTATTTACCAGTGTAAACTGACGTATTTTCCAAAAAGGCTAAGTGCAGGTACTATACGTAATAGGCTGGATACTCCGGGCATCAATAATCAAGTCTCGCAAGCTCTGGATGTTAAAGTCTGTTGAACAATTTCCTTTTTATTTCGATCCGCCTGTGGATCGGTTTCAACTATTATTGTGATACTTAATATTACAATTTTATTTGGTTGAAATAAATCTATCTTTTGCTTCCGCTGTGTATTTAAATTTGTGTTGTTTGACTATGATGATATCAACTACGTCACGATACTCCCCACCGGGCCCACCGGTAATACGTGGAAATATCAGGGTGTGACATTGGTATCAGAGCCAACATTGAGGGAATTAAACACTAGTCTTTTGTGTTTAATCTCAATGACACAGTTGCACATTCCTTGACTTCCGAGTCTAGGCAAAGGACTTAGGATTAATCCTAATCTTAATTGGTTTTTGTCTTTTGTTGTTTCTTTTGTTTTTTGTCAAGATCACCAGCAAACATGCCACCAAGAGTGAGAGGCCGTGGAGGACGAGGAAAATCTCCAATTACTGCCAGGAACGACCATGAAGCCGGGCCATCTCACCGGCATACACCATCCGCATCATTCGTATCAAGTCCTCACGAAGACTGGAGGACATACCTCGAGCCTGCGAGACGCTCTGCCTCGCTCAGCTCCTCACCGTCCTATCACCATTCCTTTGGGCCGCAGCAGGAGGACGAGCCCAACGATTCTCACCACTCTTACATTCCTCTGCAACGATCGGGTTCACACCACTCCTTCCAGAATCTGGCCCCTTATTTTGAAAGTCGGTTCAACCCAATGAACCAGATAGAAGAACCAGAGGGTCAAAACCCTTTGGGACCGGCGGATCACTTTCTGGATTACCAGAACATGGATATGGACGAGGATCCAGATCCCGAGCTACCACCGACTGGGACGCTGACGCATCCCATTAATATATCTAGCAGATCATCCTTCCATGGTTCACCTTACAGGGGCCCTGATATTTGGGCCAAAAGATGGGCTTCATACAAGTGGGAGTATACTCCCCCTCACCGCAACTCACCACCACACCAACAGGTCCCTTCTAAGGACCCATATTTTCAGGCGGTCACACCACCGCCAGCGCCAGAGCAGCAACTACCTCCAGAACCACCGAGGTGAAGAAGAGGTGCACGGATGTCCGTGCGTGGGGGTTTCCATTTCAGCACCCCCTAACACTCCAGCAATAGCAACTACCCACAGCTGTATGAAGACCCGCAAATGGGTGGACCTTCAAAACCAGTTTCTGAAGTCGACTCTGCACCAGTCGCACCAGCACCACACATGGGTTATGAAAACCCAATTCCATCTTACCCAGGTGCAGCTAGGTACAACCCGTTCGAGCAGCAAGCTTATTCGGGTTATAACTACAACAATGCCCCTGCCGTTGACCCGTACATCGAGGCAGCAAACTACAATGCTCTCTACCCTGGACCCTTTCCAGCTACGTACCCAACTGGGTACCCAGCATATGGGTATCAATACCCACCGCCTCCTCAACCTCGGTAGCAGCAGCAGCCACCGCAGCCACCTCAAATTCAACCACCGCAGCAGCAGGAAATCCTCCAAAGTTTGCACGAGGTGGAACAAAGGGTAGACGAAGAGCGTAGGAGCCGTCGCGGTCTACTAAAGGGTTTGGCAAACCTTATTAAGGGGAAGAAGAAGAGGGACTATTAGAAATCCCTATTTATTGTTTTGTAATTTTTGAAATTTCAATTAAGTCCCTGTGTGGACATTTATTTATGTATTTAGTCCCTGCGTGGACTTGTCTTTCTTATTTTAGTCCCTGTGTGGACAATGTTATTTCTTTTAAGACCCGTTTAGGGCAATATTGTAATTGTAGGACTTAATATGAAGTTTCCTTTTTGAAATTACATTTGGCATTAAAATATACATATATATTAAAATCACAAAATCAAAACATCAATTCAATTTTTAAATTGATCTGCCATTATATATTAAAAAAAAATCTTAAAGGTGTAACCTAGCCTATATGTCACTCTAGACATCGCCATGATGGTAAAACCTTTTTAAGATAATAAATCTTTGTTAACTTCTGAAAACATGTTAGCACTCCTGGCAAATGTGATTCGATAAAGTCACACTAGTCATCCTTATATTGGATTTTTCCAATTTCTTACCTGATGATTTAAACATCCATTAGTGATGAAGTGCCCGCAGGCCATACTTATTATCCTTTAAAGACAAATGGACGTTGTAGTCTATGACACCCTGTTAAGAAGGGTGATGAACTATGTTCAAACCTTAATGCCTCGATCTTGTAGGGTAATGGTTGAGGGGCTATGAGTTGTTCCAGGTTTGGGTCGGCAGCTGTGGTTGCTAAAATATGGAAGTTTGCTAAACTCCTATTGAGCATGTCTTGGGTGTGAGCATCTGTCTCTCTCTTAGCGGCTGCTAGAACTCGCTGCTGTTGTAACTTTTTCATTCTCTTCCTACGCTCATGTGCTCCCCTACTGAACCATCCTCTCTTTTTAGGAAGGAATGGCTCTTCAAACTGAGCCTTAAACACGAATATCCCATCTTCATTGTTAGCTGAATACCCTGAGAGGGCAGGCTGTGAAGAGGTGCCTTCGCTCCTAGGTGAGCCGGACAACTGACGATAGGCGTCGGAGGGTCCTTGGTCGCTCATACTGTAAACTAACAAATAGTCAAATAACACACAACAATAAAATACAGATATGCAAGTATTTCCGTAATTAATTTCCTAACATATAATATTTTGGTGTCAGCAGAACACTTCTGTGGCTGAATCAGTGGCTTAGCTCTGATACCACCTTCTGTCGCAACCCCCGTCCCCTATTTATCCCGGGAACGGGCGGCCGCGATACCAGTTTCGGTGGTATCGGTGTTTATCATTTTGGCAGCGGAAATTACATCAGGACCGCAGTTAGTAAATATTTTATCAGAGTAAATACCACACTTTTATAATATTAAATACATGGGAAACTCCCAAGTTTTAAGTACACACATTTTCATAGGGATAAACCCTATTTTATTTAATAAAAACATTTCTTATTCAGGTAACTTTTATAGCCACTTTTTCCAAGCCTTCAGTGCTGTCCAGCTGGCTTCTATTTGGCTTTCACATTTTGTTACCTGAAACCCGTTTAAAAATATTTTTTCAGTGGGAAATACTGGTGAGTGAATCCCAGTTTAATCAAGAAGAGTTTTATCTTTTAACAGTATTGAGAGCTATTACAATGTTTATTTCTACACAATTACTCATTCAGTACTGTCAATCCTGACTGGTGGGTCATATTACACATTGGCTATCCCTTTGTCCAATGGTAACGTGTTCCACATTTTGTATACAAAACGCCAACATACCAGCAGTAATTGAAGAACTACAAAGACTCAATCACTGCTAATCACATTGTAAAATATTTAAGGTTTTGAAAAAACAGTTTACAAAAAGGAGATTACTCACATTGTTGTCGTAGGGTTATCCTTAAGGATTTCCTGGTGGTTATCTATTAAATACACAAATGCACACGCGTTAGTATAATAACCCAATATTTACATTAGTAATACCCTCCCTGAGACAGCATTCCAACGACTATGTCGGGTAGAACCACGACAGCTGCTACGGAACCCTGGATCAATCGAGCATCGTATCTAATACGTAACCGGGGTTATGATACTTTCAACGGGGCAGAACTTCGTTATTTAGGGGGTATTATGCCCGAGAATAGCTTATACTCTATATAAATTCAAGAGAGAAAAGTGTGTGAGCGACTGGGACTGAAGGCCTGAGCTCCCCTTATTTACGCGGCCCGCGACCTAGTGGGTAGGGCCTAGCTATGACCATTCAGCACTCGTAACCTCGACACACCACTCGACACGTGGCCGCACCAGGTGCAGCCTAATCCTCTATCTGTCACGCCCCGCGTAGCCCTTAGGTCAGTCTGTCGCGGCCCACGACAGACTCATTTTTCTTGTTTTTATTTTATTTTTATTTATATATGGTATTTTAGGCTCGGTTTTCATATACGGGGTGTGTTTTAAGACATATAGGGATAGTTTAAATATATTTAGGGGTGTCGAAAAATATTTTGAGGGTTGTTATAATTAGGCTCGGTTCGCAACCGAATGTCGCAAAAGTAGACTTTTGCTTTGACTTTCAGTTCTGACCCGATTTAGTTTAGTTTAACTATGTCTTAGGGTTCCTTTGGGACCACATTACATGTTGGTATAACCTTCTGAGGTTATACTATACGGTTCCATAGAAATCATAGTTCATTGCATGTTTCCGTTAAATGCTTAAAATTGACCATTATGCCCTTTTGATATAAAAACGAGATTTTTGAAAATGTGAGAGGACAAAAAGCTTTATTACTGATATATAAGTATGTCCTAAAAATTTGACATCCGTTTCTGGCCTAAAATAAAAGTTATGCAAGATATCGTAAAACAAAAGCTTTTTATTAATTAAATTGTATTTTCGGCATAAATCATACTTAAACCCAACTTTTGGCACCAAACTTGCTACCCACTGTTATGATATAATATTTAGGGATTTTTGGAAATTTTTGTCAAATTTTATACTGACCGTAGCAAAGAGTTCTAGCATAAATTCGGTAATTAACGATAATGCCCTTTTTGGTTAATAAAATGAGTCTAACATATGATTTGCATACCAAACCTTTTTCTACTGATATCATATGATTAAATAAAATATTCTAAGCATTAGAGACTGATCAAAACTTCAGAATTTGATAAACACCTTGAATACCGTCAATTACCGACTTTTACGCTAATTAGGCGCATAGTATGGTTTAAAACCATATTTAACGCCTAAGAGTTGTTACCTACTGATTTTATAAATAATTTTTTTATACTTTAACAGTAAGTATAAGTCTTGAACTCAGATTTCCAAATTTAACCTTAAAAGCATATTTGAAATGACCAAAATGCCCTACGGTGCATAGTTTGGCCATAAATGATTAAACACACATATGTATGATATCTTGCTGATATAACAACATAAAATAAATATTTTTACAGAACATTTTAGACCAGAATCTCAGTTTGCTATTAAACCTCTTTTATAAACTTTAAATTGACCAAAATACCTTTCGGGGCTTAAATTGGTTTTAAATTCGTTTTGGACATAATAGGAAGATATTCTACTGATATCACAACATATTTTAAGCATAATAACTATTGGAACTTGTATATGACTCATCCGGTTACCCGTTATGCATATAAGCATTCGGTACGGTTTATGTAACTAGTTTGCATAAATTAGCCGAAACGGGTCAAACCTTATCATTTTTACTTAAAAATCCAGAATGTGTTTAGTTTACCCATTATATATAAGTCTTCATACCTGTCAGGTCTAAATCACATTCCAATCCAGTCACCGCTTAATCTTGCGTTTCGTGCCGTAAACTTTCCTTTAAAACTAACCGGTCAAAGTTATAACTTAAATAAGACCCGTAAGGAATCTAATAGGTTATTAAAACCTTCGTTCCAGATTACGAGCCCAGTAAAAGCTCCCTGCACTTGCTGATTAGAATATACGACTGAGAATAAATTATTACCGCTTAGTCGGGTACTGAATATTTAATCGATTAGTGGTTAAATCATTGAGATAGCCCGTTTTAATCTGTTTTGTTTGATACAAAGCATTTGGGGGGTTAATACGACCGTGTCCTGGATATCCTCGGCTCATTCATTTGAAATGGCCACGACTTAAGCACAGGGTGTAGGCATACACCTGACAGTTGCGTATGTAAAACGGTATCTCACTCGTGAGGAAACTTCTTGTAGGCTTATACTAGTGGTATGTCTATTAATCTTAACCCGACTATTCTAACCCGGGCTCTGAACGTACGACAAACATATAAATCTGTATACAAGACTATTTTAAATAATTGTCCGAAGTTATAAAAGAATATTTGTGCCTTGTGCATTTAAATCAATTTTCTTAAATGTTTTCAAAAGAGTCAGTTAATTGTATTTACCAGTGAAAACTGACGTATTTTTCAAAAAGATTAAGTGCATGTACTACACGAAATGGGCTGGAAACTCCTGGGTGTTAATTAAAGAGTCTTGCAAGCTTTTAATACTTAAAGTCTGTTGAACAAAATTTACTTTTTGTTTTAGATCCGCCCGTGGATCCACTTACAACCGTTGTGCAATATTTTATTATACTTTTCAATTTGGTTTGTATTATTACTTTTAGACTTCCGTTGTGCATTAAACTATGATTAATTGTCTATGATGATATCAACTACGTCACGATACCCCCACCGGGCCCACCGATAATACATGGAAATATCGGGGTGTGACAAGAAATGTTTTAAAACACAGAAAAATAATTTAAAACAATGAGTTTCTGGGTTCAAAAATCTTGCATAGGTGTAACCACGGAGTCGTGCCCAGCAGGCACGGGGCCATGGCCGAGAGTTTTATCTTAATCTTTTTGAGATTTTCGTCTTGTTTTCTTAGTATGTCGAGCCAAAACAGTGGAACATCATCAACCAACTCAAGAAACAGTCGAAGAGGAAGAAGACAATCAATCGAAGCTACCCTTGTCCGCTATGTGTATGCATTAAGGGAAGCTATCGATGAAATGACATCGGTGGAGGAGATCCTCATCGACCGTATCAAGTACTTGACGGTGGGACTAGAGAATAGCTTCCAATAAATCAACCTTTTGCACCAAAGGTTGAACATTCTTGTTATGCCACCCATTGAACCAATCTTCCCACAAGAGGATTGGAACCTTGCGCAAGAAGTAGTTAACCCAACCGGATGGGATGACCTTCCCCAACCTCCTCAAGACAATATACACGAGGTTCTGGTCACCGTCGCACCTCCCCCACAAAATGTTGTGGATGATGAGCCCTTCCTCTTTCTCCCTCGGGAGATTGAGGAGATGCTCAACGACATTTGAGGAACACCCTCCGGAGTGAAGCTCTAAAAAGACCTTACTCTTCGAAAAATTATTTTCGGGTTGATGTTGTTTCGACAAGTGAAATCTTGGGTAGAGCTTCCTTGTGGTTTTAAAAATTTCTTGCATATTAGGACCTATCTATCTAATTGTAGGACTTTTGTAATTTTTAATTTTTAGGACTATTTTAGGACCGTTTGTATCTCACACTCTAATATATGATGGTTTAAGTTATTGTGTGGTGTTTGGATCTTATATAATGGCTTAACAAACTCGAAAATTTGAAAACTACCAAAGGGATGTTAAAACCGCACCCCATGAACGTAAACAGTACCTTCCACCAACTTTTTTAGCTTCCTAGCATGTGCAGCACGAGGCCGTGCCCAGCCCAACACGCCCCGTGCCCAGACTCTGCAGAAAACAACTTTTGGTCAGGTAACTGACCACGGGTCGTGCCCAGTGGACACGCCCCGTGGCCAGGTGCCTAGTAACACAAAAACTTGTTTTAAACACACTTTTACACTTTCGAATCAACCAAAAAACTTATTTTTGGACACATTGAGGACAATGTGTAATTTAAGTGTGGGGGGGGGGGAGCTAAATTGAATCTTGCAAGTCCTAATAATAAGCCTTACACAAAACTCGTATTGGAACGTTAATCACCCCAAATCTTTTCAAAATTTTAATTTTTTTTCTTGTCTTGGTTTAATTTGGGAATAACAAGTTCTAAAAAGGTTATGTTTTTACAAATTTACAACTGATAACGTCGTGTTAAAAAGAACCAAACAAGAAAATTATAAAAAAGGCATGACAAATCTTTTTAAAATTTGATTATATATAATTGTTCACAATATAAACCCATTCCCATAATAAGTGAGTTTTGAGCCTTTGTTGAGCATACATGCATACATCTTTAAACTAAATGCTCATTTTCGTTTCTTGTGTGGATAGCCGCTTGGTTCTTACGACTCTAGAACTTGCCAAGACGATACATTCCCGGTCAACTTGAACCCAAGTAAGTAAATGATGGAGGCATTAGGACTATCTTTTTCCTTCAAAACCATTGTTTTCCTTCTTTTTTCATCACCACCTAAAATCCCCCTAGTTAGCCCCTTTGAGCCTAAACCTTTTCGTTTAAAAACCCGTAAAACAAACACCCATTACCCACCAAAACCTTTTTCGTTTCAAACCCATTTGTTTTAGTAAAAATCTCGGTTATCTTGTGACAAGGAAAAAATAGAGAATTTTTCAATAACCAAACAAGTTCCTCAAAAATCTTGTTTGAAAATGCTTAGTTGAATAAATGTCACGAAAGCAAAAAAGTTTTACGACAACCAACGCTTTTTACGTTTTTCGCCATTTCGCTAACTACTAACCCAAAAACCACCTACCCTTAGCCCAATCCTAACCCTTTCTAAAGTCCTCTTGATATTTACAAAGGTTTTAGTTAAAAAAGGAGGTTTAATCGCTTGGCACGCATATGGTAGAAATGAGTTCCATGCCAATCGAGTGTTTCACAAAAATACACCTTCGGCCGAGTGTTGAGTGATCTCCCGTGAGGTATGTGAACTTGTATATATATAGAATTTTAAAGAGGCATGTTATGCCCAAATAAATAATTTTTCTTAACAAGTTATTCTAAATAAATCATGACGAATAGGATTGTAAATAAAATAATAATTTCCGTTAGGAACCACCCTTTATTGCGAGAACCGCGAGAACCAGTGTGAACACAAACAGTAATTCCTAAAAAAATATAAAAAACACCCAAATTTTTTTTTTTATTTTTTTACTATTTTTTTTTGAAAAAATCGCTATATTTTGTTAATAAAAAAAATTTCAAAAAAAAAAAAAAAATCGAGTAACAGTTATCCATGCACATGTGCATATGTATCGTTTCTTTGTCAAATCCCGTAATTCATTACAATTAATAGTCAATTGCACTTTCATTTACACTACAACGTGTAATACACTACTTTTTACGTTAACAATGTTAGAAATGCACATGTGCCTCTATATGTATCAACAGGAAATAAGATGTTTTGGTACACTACTTTCTCTTTCATCTATCATTCCATCCATAACACACAAGCATGCACATGTGCATTTTTTGTCTTTTCTTTGACAAATTCCGTAATTCATTACACATATTAGACAATTGCACTTTCATTTACACTACCATATGTAATACACTACTTTTTACATTACCAATATTAGAAATGCACATATGCATTTATATGTATCAACATGAAATAAGGTGTTTTGGTACACCACTTTGTTACATGTATGTAAACACCATTTATACCATCCAATCAACATATTACATAAAAAAATTGACAACTATAACCAAACCATCAACCACTAGATATAACTAACCAAAAAACATGTATATGTGCCTACTTCTCCATTCAAAATCACAAACTTTTTGTATCAAAACACGTTATATCATGGTTATACCTAATGATGCACATGTGCATTTTGAATATTTGTAATGTAAAAAGTAGTGTATTACTAATGGTATTGTAAATTAAAGTTCAATTGTCTATTCCTGATAACGTATTACCGAATTTGTTGAAGTAATGATACATATGCACATGTGCATGGATAACTGTTACTCGAAAAAAAAAGTTTTTTTTTATGGTAACGAAATATAGCGACTTTCTTTAAAAAATATTAAAAAAAAAAAAAAAAAATTTGAGTGCTTTTTTGATTTTTTTTAGATTTTATTTTGTGTTCACATTGGTTCTCGCGGTTCTCGCAATAAGGGTGGTTCTCGCATGAACCTTACCCTATATATATATATGTATATGTATATATATATATGTATATATATAGGCCAGTTAACGTACATTACCGGTTAACGTACGACCGGTACGTCACGAAATTACGCACGTTCAATGGAAAATCACGCACGTTATAAATCTCAGAAAAACTAATCACGCATGTTGTTAATATGAAATCTTGCTATATGAAATCACGCACGTTAGTCGGCATTCCTGTAACACCTCGAAAATTTGTGTTCATTAGAATAACGACACGTGTCACACAAGACAAGAATGTTAGAAACCCGGATCTAGTCAAAGATGTATGGTCGGATTTAAAACGTCGACATGTTAATTAAATACCTCTGAACGACCTCATCATAAATCCCAAGACCCTAATGAATATTGTAAACGTCTGATATACTCAAATCCGGTAAATACTAACAATAATTGATTCAAAATTTCAAGAATGGAAATCCTACGAAGAATTTGCACGACAACCCTTCGTTTATGGCTTTTCGATAATGTCCAAGACAAATGTACATCATTAAAGGTGATCTAAACTGTTCAAGGCACGTTCATGAGGCCCCATACTGAATTATAGAAGCCCAAAATCCGTAATACATGGTTGCCTGTTCGAATGCTTGAAAGGGCAAAACTTTTTGCCTTCTGTAAAAGGCTTACGGACCGTAAGCCACCACCCTTACGGTCCGTAAGGGGTGCACAACGACCAGGAAGTTGACAGTTGGCTGTTTTGAACGTTTTAACCAACTTAGTTAGATATTTTCACTTCCATGGGCGACCCCTACATGCTTTTAGACCCTAGGAGCACTTGTAAATGATCTGGGAACAATGGTAGGCTTGTGTGTCAAGATCACAAGCAATTAAAATCACTATATAAAGCCATAATGTTGCAACATTGTGATCATTCATTCCATCTGCATTTTTGGAGCTTTTGGGAGTTCAAGAGCAGACCCTAAGCATCTCTAATCGTGCATAGGACTTGGGTAAGCTTCCTAAACCTTCCTTAATTGAGTTTAGCTTAGTTAATTAGCTAAAAGTCAAACCGTCGTAATTAGAGTTTGACTTCGAGATTAATCAATATTTGTTCAATCAAATCTCGAATTAAAAGTAGTTATAAGTTGGTAATTATGTGGGCAATAAACCCTTAAAAGGGCACCCTCTGATTCTCACTCTAACTAGGTCAAATGTCGGGTCAAACTTGTTATTAAAAAGTCAACAGAATGCTTATTTTCCAATTTTTGCATAATTAGCAATGTAGAACCCATACAACCTGTTTTATCATTAATATAACTTGGTAATTATTGTAAGAACATGTCTAACCATGTTCAACCCGACAATTTTCAGTAGAGACCCGGTTCGGAACCGAAAGTCGCATAATTTGACTTTTGCTTTGACTTTCAGTTCTGACCCGTATAAGCATGTTTTAGAAATGCCTTAGAGCTTTAATTGGACTAGGTTACATGCTAGTATAACCCTCTGTGATTATACACCTTGGTTCATTAGTTATCCAATTAATATGCATGATTCCGTTAATTGCCTATGTGTTGACTATTATGCCCTTTTCACCATAAAACGTGATTTTTGAAAATGTAAAAGAGTAGAAACCTTAGTTACTGATTTATAAACTTGTACCCAAAATTTGACATCAGTTTGAGGTGTAGGTTGAGAGTTATGCTCATTAGCGTAACTAGAAAGCTCTTTAGGTATTAAACGGCATAATTAGCATATAGCCTATTTAAACCCACTTTTGATATCAAACTTTTTACCCACTGATGTAATATAATATTTTGGGATTTTTGAATATTTTTAATTAATTTTAGGCTGAGCATAACTTAGACTTATAAGCTTGACTCGGTAATTGTCCGTTTTGCCCTTTTGGGCTATAAAATAAGTTTTACATATCTTTTTGACCCCAAACCATTTGCTACTTATTTTATATGATAAATAAATTATTTTAAACCTTCTGGAATAATAAAAATATCAGCTTTCTGTATAGAACCCGAAAATGGCTCCTAATCGCCTTTCTAAGCGTTTTTAACGCATAGTTGTACTAAAACTATTTTAAACATATAAGGGTTGATACCTACTGATATTTTAGGTAAATTATAATATTTTAACAGTAAGCAAAGGTTGTCTAACTCAAATTTCAGTTTTGAGCTTTTTGGCTTAAGTGAAATTACCAAAATGCCCTTTTGAGGCATAGTATGGTTATAATTAATAAGTTTCACTTATAGGCTATACCCTACTGTTATAAATAAGTAAATTAAGTATTTTTGCTGATTATATCAGACTTGTAACTCAGATTATTATTTAAACTCTTTTATAGACTTTTAAATGACCAAAATGCCCTTACGGGGCATAGCTTGAGTCTAAATTCGTTTCGGGCATAATAGAAGATATCTTACTGATGTCACAACATATTTAAGGCATGTTAACTTAGGAAACATGTATATGGCTCTTATGGTTACCCGTTACGCATTCTTCGCGTTCGGTTCGGTTTATGTAACTAGTTTGCATAAATAAGCCGAAACGGTCAAACCTTGTCCTTTTTATCTCAAAATCCAGAATGTGGTTAGATTACCCATATTATACAAGTATTCAAACTTGTTGGGTCTAAAACACATTCTATTCCGGTCTTCGCTTAATCGTGCGTCTGAACCGTATCTTTCTTTAAAACTAACCGGTCTAAGTTTAGGCTTAATTAAAGGCCCGTTAGGATTCTAATAGGTTATTATAAACCTTCGTTCTAGAATAGGAGACCCGGTAAAAGCTACTTGCATTTGCTGATTGTGAATTATACTTGCTCAGGTAAATACTTTTAACTTATTTTCCCTATACGGGCTTGGGGTATGGTATATAAAATACCGCTTGGTTCGGGCATTGAATCTTTAATCGAATAGAGGTTAAATCATTGATATGCTCCATTTTGAAATGTTTTGTTTGCTTAAAGCCTTTGGGGGGTTAATGACCATGTCCCGGATATCCTTGGCATCATTTTACGAAATGGCCACGACCTAAGCACGGGGTGTAGGCGTACATCCGTCAGTGCCAAAATAAATAATGTGGTGTGTCTATTGATCTTTAACCCGGTCTACGGATCGGGCTACTGAATGCATAAGGAACATGTAATTCGTTTACAAGATTATGTTCAAATAATTATCCCAAGTTATAAAGAGTTTGTGCCACGCGCATTCAAATCAATTTTATTAAACCTTTTCAAATGAGTCTGTTAATTGTATTTACCAATGTAAACTGACGTATTTTCCCAAAAAGGTTAAGTGCAGGTACTACGCAAACTAGGCTGGCTTTCTCCTAGCGTCCATAATAAGTCTCGCAAGCTTGGATGTCAAAATTGTTGAACAATGTTTCCATTTTATGTTGATCCACCTGTGGATAAATTTCGACTGTTGTGATACTTGATATTACAATTTATTAAAGTTGAAATATATCTATCTTTTGCTTCCGCTGTGCATTTAAATATTGTGTTGTTTGACTATAATGTTACCAACCACGTCACGATACTCCCCCACCGGGCACACCGGTCATACGTGGAAATATCGGGGTGTGACAGGTTGGTATCAGAGTCAACATTGAGGGAATTAAACACTAGCCTTTTGTGTTTAATCTCAATGACACAATTGCACATTCCTAAATTTTTGAGTCTAGACAAAGAACCTAGGAATAATCCAAATTGTTTTATTTATCTTTAACTTTGTCCTTTATATCCTTGTTGTTATCTTTCATTATTTTTGACAGGAAATATGCCACCAAGAATTAGAAGAGGAGGAAGAGGAAAGGGGCCGATCACTGCCCCCAACGATCATGAAGTCGGGCCTTTGCGCCGGCGAAATCCTTCCGCTACTATGAGTGCCGACCCACAACGAGACTGGAGGACCCAACTGGAGCCCGCTAGGAGGTCTATCTCCCATAGCTCAACGCCTCCTTCTCCTCACTCCTTTGGACCTCACTCCGGAACCTTCATATATACCTCTCCATCGATCTGCTTCGCACCGTTCTTTTGGCAACCCCACTCCTGTTTTTCAGGGCCGGTTCAACCCGGCAAACTACATACAAGAACCAGTGGGTTTTAACCCATTGGGACCAGAGGACCACTTCTCAGAAGACAATGCAATGGACATGGACGAGGACACGAATCCCGTCGAACCTTCAAGCGGTACCCCCAACCATCCCATCGAGATCTCAGATGGTTCATCCTTTCACGGATCACCCTATGGTGGTCCAGACAGTTTCCAAACGCGGTTTAACCAACATGAATGGTACTTCACACCTTCTCACCATTCATCACCTCATCAGCAGCAGCAGCAGGATCCCTCTGGAGATTCACGTTTCGTGGCTGTCACGCCACCGCCTCCGCCACCGCCAGTTCATCAAGCACCTCCAGAACCACCAAGGCGTAGGAGAACGGGCGCACGTATATCTGCACGAGGAGGGGATTTTCACTTCAGCACCCCCCATCACTCGAGTGGCAGTCACTACCCGCCACTGCAAGAAGACCCACAAATGGGTGGGCCCTCAAACCCAGTTCCAGAGGTGAACTTTGCACCAGTTGGACCGCATCCTCCACCAATGGGTTTTGATAACCCGATTCCTGCATACGCCGGTTCAATGGCGTACAATTCGTTCGAGCAGCCGGTTCACACTCACTATAACTATGCAGAAGCCTCCCTCCAAGAAGGAAGAACCAAAGAAAGTTGATGACGATCGTCAGTCCTCGAATCAGCAAAGTGTTCCATCTCAAAAGATCGTACCGAAACAAGGGACCCAGGATAAGGGTTGCTCCTACAAATATTTTGTTTCGTGCAAACCCAGGGATTTCACTGGGGAAAAAGGAGCCATAGACTGCATGACATGGCTGGACGAGATGGACACCGTGATTGATATCAGCGGATGCGCTGAAAAGGATGTGGTAAAGTTTGTGTCTCAATCGTTCAAAGGTGAGGCCTTAGCCTGGTGGAGATCGTTGATTCAAGCTACTAGGAAGATTCCACTGTACAATATGACATGGGAACAATTTGTTACCCTCATCAGAGAGAACTACTGTCCGCAGCACGAGGTCGAGAAGATTGAGTCAGATTTTCTGTCATTGGTAATGAAAAATATGGATTGCCAAGCTTACCTTACGAGCTTTAATACAATGTCAAGGTTGGTTCCTTATCTGGTGACCCCGGAACCCAAACAAATAGCTCGTTTCATTGGGGGTCTATCCCCAGAGATTAAGGCAAGTGTAAAAGCCTCTCGGCCAGCTACATTCAGATCTGCAGCCGATATATCCTTGTCCCTCACACTGGACGCGGTCAGACAGCGATCGCTGAGGAACACAGATGACGAGAAAAGGAAATGTGAAGATGACAATTCACGAAGGTCAAATAAGAAGTACCGAGGAAACAATGACCACAAGAAAGGGTCTGAGTCTAAGAAGGATGGGCATCAATCTGGGGATAAGCCCAAGTGTAAGGTTTGTAAGAAGTACCATTTTGGGAAGTGTAGGCTTGACTCAAAATCCCAATCTCAGCCGAGACCATGTGGGATTTGCAAATCCTCGGAACATAAGACCCTGGAGTGCAAGAAGCTGAAAGACGCAACGTGCTACAGTTGCAACGAAAAAGGGCACATTAAGACAAACTGCCCAAAATTTACAAAGAAAGCTGATGAAGGAAAGAAGACCAATGCTAGGGTCTTTAGAATGGATGCAAAGGAAGCTGTGCAAGACGACAATGTGATAACAGGTACATTCCTTATAAATGATGTTTATATGAGAGTGCTATTTGATTCAGGAGCTGATAAATCATTTGTAGATAATAAGTTTTGCAAATTACTGAATTTACCTGTTAAAACCCTAAGTGTGAAGTATGAGGTGGAATTAGCAGATGGCACCTTAGAAACCGCCTCAACCATATTAGATGGATGTTTCATATCCATCAAGAACCACTCTTTTCCTTTGTCCCTAATTCCTTTGAAGTTAGCCGGTTTCGACATAGTTTTGGGTATGGACTGGTTATCTCATAACCAGGCCCAGATTGTCTGCAACAAGAAGCAAGTGGTGATCAAGACTCCGTCTGGTGAATCACTTACCATTCAGGGAGATACCCAATATGGATTGCCTGAGCAAGTGACTATGCTCAAGGCCTCTAGGTGTTTGAAGAAGGGTTGTGTCATCTACATGGCACAAGTGACTATTGATGAGCCGAAACCCAAGATTGAGGATATCCCCGTCATTTCTGAATACCCTGAAGTTTTTCTTGAAGAACTACCTGGTTTACCACCAGATAGGCAAGTAGAATTCAGAATTGACAACATCCCTGGAGCAGCACCTGTTGCGAGAGCACCTTACAGGTTGGCACCAACAGAGGTGAAGGAATTGAGAACACAACTAGATGAATTGCTAGCCAAAGGTTTCATTAGACCTAGTTCGTCTCCTTGGGGAGCACCAATCTTATTTGTCAAGAAGAAGGATGGATCGATGCATCTGTGCATCGACTACCGTGAGCTTAATAAGGTCACTATCAAGAATAGGTATCCATTGCCCAGGATCGACGATCTGTTCGATCAACTTCAAGGGGCAAGTTACTTCTCTAAGATTGACTTAAGGTTAGGCTATCATCAACTGAAGGTTAGAGATGAAGCGTACACAAGACTGCATTCAGGACTCGTTATGGTCATTACGAGTTCCTAGTGATGCCTTTTGGGCTCACTAATGCGCCTGCCGCATTCATGGATCTCATGAATCGCGTTTGCAAACCATACTTGGATAAATTTGTCATCGTCTTCATTGACGACATTCTGATTTATTCAAACAATCAGGCCGACCATGAGAAACATCTTCGATGTATTCTTTCACTACTTCAGCAGGAGAAGCTCTACGCCAAATTCTCTAGATGTGAATTTTGCCTTCGTGAAGTCCAATTTCTTGGACATGTGGTTAGTGAACGCGGTATCCAAGTGGATCCTGCTAAAGTGGAAGCTGTTATGAACTGGCAAGAGCCGAAGACGCCTACTGAGATTCGTAGCTTTCTAGGGTTAGCAGGGTACTACAGAAGATTTATTGAAAAATTTTCAAGGATTGCTGCACCCCTAACTTCCTTGACTAGGAAGGATATTAAGTTCAACTGGGGACCCAAGCAACAAGAATCCTTTTATACCCTTAAATAGAAGCTAAGCAATGCACCTGTGTTGACGTTGCCTGAAGGTACCGAAGAATTCGTGATTTACTGCGACGCATCACACACTGGCATGGGCTGTGTGCTTATGCAGAAAGGCAAGGTTATTGCCTATGCTTCACGTCAGCTAAAGGTGCATGAAAAGAATTACACCACCCATGACTTGGAGTTGGGTGCCGTTGTATTTGCACTGAAGCTATGGAGGCACTATTTATATGGTATCAAGTGTGTGATCTATTCTGATCACAAGAGCCTCCAGCACCTGTTTAACCAGAAAGATTTGAACATGAGGCAATGATGTTGGATGGAAACCTTAAATGATTATGACTGTGAGATAAAATACCATCCTGGCAAGGCGAATGTAGTCGCTGATGCCTTAAGTCGAAAGGAAAGGGTGAAGCCCATAAGAATCAATGCCAAGAGCATTGAATTAAAGAATAGTATGAATGAAAGGATATTAGCAGCGCAAAAGGAAGCTGTCCTAGAAGCTAACTATCCTGCTGAAAGGCTAGGAGTGACTGAAGAGCAATTATCTCAGGGCAAGGATGGAATCCTGAGATTAAATGGACGTATATGGGTTCTAATTTATGGAGGACTTCGAGATGTTATCCCCCAGGAAGCCCACAGTTCTAAATACTCCGTTCATCCTGGAGCTGATAAGATGTACCAGGATCTGAAGGCGAATTTTTGGTGGATAGGCTTGAAGAAGTCTATAGCTACCTATGTAGCTAACTGTCTGACATGTGCGCAAGTCAAAGCTGAACATCAGAAGCCGTCAGGTTTGCTGCAACAGCCTGAACTTCCCACGTGGAAGTAGGAAATGGTGATGATGGATTTCATCACCAAGTTACCGAAGACACGGAAAGGAAATGATACTATATGGGTAATAGTAGATAGACTGACTAAGTCAGCACATTTCCTACCCATTAAGGAGACCTATAGCTCCGACATGTTAGCCCAACTGTACGTAGATAAGATTGTAGCTCTACATGGAGTACCAGTGTCTATTATCTCTGACAGAGATACTAGATACACATCGCATTTTTGGAAGAGTTTCCAACAGTCTTTGGGCACGCGCTTAAATTTTAGTACGGCTTACCATCCTCAGACGGACGGCCAGAGTGAGCGTACAATCCAAACGTTGGAAGACATGCTTTGTGCGTGTGTGATTGACTTGGGTGGTAGTTGGGATAACCACCTGCCATTAATCGAGTTCTCATATAACAATAGCTACCATTCGAGCATTAAAGCCGCGCCTTTCGAGGCCCTGTACGGTAGAAAGTGCAGAACTCCCGTTTGTTGGGCGGAAGTTGGAGATGTCCAATTGTCAGGACCTGAAATAGTCTTTGAAACAACAGACAAGATTGTCCAGATTCGTGACCGCCTGAAAGCTGCCAGGGATAGGCAGAAGAGTTACGCAGATCTAAAGCGTAAACCTCTGAAATTCGAGGTAGGTGACAAAGTGTTACTCAAAGTATCACCCTGGAAGGGAGTGATGCGATTTGGTAAGAAAGGTAAGTTAAGCCCGAGATACATAGGGCCATTCGAGGTCATCGAATGTGTCAGATCAGTTGCTTATAAGTTAAACTTACCTGAAGAGCTCAGTGGTTTTCATAATGTATTCCACATCTGCAATCTGAAGAAGTGTTTCGCTGATGAATCACTAGTCATACCGCATACAGATGTGCACATAGAAGAGAGCTTGAAGTTTGTTGAAAAACCTGTGTCGATCGAGGATCGACAGGTTAAGAAGCTTCGAAGGAAACATGTGCCTATTGTAAAGGTAAAATGGGATGCCCGTAGAGGTCCCGAGTACACATGGGAGGTTGAGTCCACAATGAAAGAAAAGTACCCTCACTTATTTCAGTAAATCTCGAGGTCGAGATTTCTTTTAAGGGGGTGAGGATGAAACACCTCGAAAATTTGTGTTCATTAGAATAACGACACGTGTCACACAAGACAAGAATGTTAGAAACCCGGATCTAGTCAAAGATGTATGGTCGGATTTAAAACGTCGACATGTTAATTAAATACCTCTGAACGACCTCATCATAAATCCCAAGACCCTAATGAATATTGTAAACGTCTGATATACTCAAATCCGGTAAATACTAACAATAATTGATTCAAAATTTCAAGAATGGAAATCCTACGAAGAATTTGCACGACAACCCTTCGTTTATGGCTTTTCGATAATGTCCAAGACAAATGTACATCATTAAATGTGATCTAAACTGTTCAAGGCACGTTCATGAGGCCCCATACTGAATTATAGAAGCCCAAAATCCGTAATACATGGTTGCCTGTTCGAATGCTTGAAAGGGCAAAACTTTTTACCTTCTGCAAAAGGCTTACGGATCGTAAGCCACCACCCTTACGGTCCGTAAGGGGTGCACAGCGACCAAGAAGTTGACAGTTGGTTGTTTTGAACGTTTTAACCGACTTAGTTAGATATTTTCACTTCCATGGGCGACCCCTACATGATTTTAGACCCTAGGAGCACTTGTAAATGATCTGGGAACAATGGTAAGCATGTGTGTCAAGATCACAAGCAATTAAAATCACTATATAAAGCCACAATGTTGCAACATTGTGATCATTCATTCCATCTGCATTTATGGAGCTTTTGGGAGTTCAAGAGCAGACCCTAAGCATCTCTAATCATGCATAGGACTTGGGTAAGCTTCCTAAACCTTCCTTAATTGAGTTTAGCTTAGTTAATTAGCTAAAAGTCAAACCGTCGTAATTAGAGTTTGACTTCGAGATTAATCAATATTTGTTCAGTCAAATCTCGAATTAAAAGTAGTTATAAGTTGGTAATTATGTGGGCAATAAACCCTTAAAAGGGCACCCTCTGATTCCCACTCTAACTAGGTCAAATGTCGGGTCAAACTTGTTATTAAAAAGTCAACAGAATGCTTATTTTCCAATTTTTGCATAATTAGCAATGTAGAACCCATACAACCTGTTTTATCATTAATATAACTTGGTAATTATTGTAAGAACATGTCTAACCATGTTCAACCCGACAATTTTCAGTAGAGACCCGGTTCGGAACCGAAAATCGCATAATTTGACTTTTGCTTTGACTTTCAGTTCTGACCCGTATAAGCATGTTTTAGAAATTCCTTAGAGCTTTAATTGGACTAGGTTACATGCTAGTATAACCCTCTATGATTATACACTTTGGTTCATTAGTTATCCAATTAATATGCATGATTCCGTTAATTGCCTATATGTTGACTATTATGCCCTTTTCACCATAAAACGTGATTTTTGAAAATGTAAAAGAGTAGAAACCTTAGTTACTGATTTATAAACTTGTACCCAAAATTTGACATCAGTTTGAGGTGTAGGTTGAGAGTTATGCTCATTAGCGCAATTAGAAAGCTTTTTAGCTATTAAACGACATAATTAGCATATAGCCTATTTAAACCCACTTTTGATATCAAACTTTTTACCCACTGATGTAATATAATATTTTGGGATTTTTGAAGATTTTTAATTAATTTTAGGCTGAGCATAACTTAGACTTATAAGCTTGACTCGGTAATTGTCGGTTTTGCCCTTTTGGGCTATAAAATGAGTTTTACATATCTTTTTGACCCCAAACCATTTGCTACTGTTTTTATATGATAAATAGATTATTTTAAACCTTCTGGAATAATAAAAATATCAACTTTCTATATAGAACCCGAAAATGGCTCCTAATCACCTTTCTAAGCGTTTTTAACGCATAGTATGTACTAAAACTATTTTAAACATATAAGGGTTGATACCTACTGATATTTTAGGTAAATTATAATATTTTAACACTAAGCAAAGGTTGTTTAACTCAGATTTCAGTTTTGAGCTTTTTGGCTTAAGTGAAATTACCAAAATGCCCTTTTGAGGCATAGTATGGTTATAATTAATTAGTTTCACTCATAGGCTATACCCTACTGTTATAAATTAGTAAATTAAGTATTTTTTCTGATTATATCAGACTTGTAACTTAGATTATTATTTAAACTCTTTTATAGACTTTTAAATGACCAAAATGCCCTTACGGGGCATAGCTTGAGTCTAAATTCGTTTCGGGCATAATAGAAGATATCTTACTGATGTCACAACATATTTAAGGCATGTTAACTTAGGAAACCTGTATATGGCTCTTATGGTTACCCGTTACGCATCCTTCGCGTTCGGTTTATGTAACTAGTTTGCATAAATAAGCCGAAACGGGTCAAACCTTGTCGTTTTTATCTCAAAATCCAGAATGTGGTTAGATTACCCATATTATACAAGTCTTCAAACTTGTCGGGTCTAAAACACATTCTATTCCGGTCTTCGCTTAATCGTGCGTTTGAACCGTATCTTTCTTTAAAACTAACCGGTCTAAGTTTAGGCTTAATTAAAGGCCCGTTAGGATTCTAATAGGTTATTATAAACCTTCGTTCCAGAATAGGAGACCCGGTAAAAGCTACTTGCATTTGCTGATTGGGAATTATAATTGCTCAGGTAAATATTTTTAACTTATTTTCCCTATACGGGCTTGGGGTATGGTATATAAAATACTGCTTGGTTCGGACATTGAATCTTTAATCGAATAGAGGTTAAATCATTGATATGCTCCATTTTGAAATGTTTTGTTTGCTTAAAGCCTTTGGGGGGTTAATGACCATGTCCTGGATATCCTTGGCATCATTTTACGAAATGGCCACGACCTAAGCACGGGGTGTAGGCGTACATCCGTCAGTGCCAAAATAAATAATGTGGTGTGTCTATTGATCTTTAACCCGGTCTACGGATCGGGCTACTGAACGCATAAGGAACATGTAATTCGTTTACAAGATTATGTTCAAATAATTATCCCAAGTTATAAAGAGTTTGTGCCACACGCATTCAAATCAATTTTATTAAACCTTTTCAAATGAGTCTGTTAATTGTATTTACCAGTGTAAACTGACGTATTTTCCCAAAAAGGTTAAGTGCAGGTACTACGTGAACTAGGCTGGCTTTCTCCTAGCGTCCACAATAAGTCTCACAAGCTTGGATGTCAAAACTGTTGAACAATGTTTCCATTTTATGTTGATCCACCTGTGGATAAATTTTGACTGTTGTGATACTTGATATTACAATTTATTAAAGTTGAAATATATCTATCTTTTGCTTCCGCTGTGCATTTAAATATTGTGTTGTTTGACTATAATGTTACCAACCACGTCACGATACTCCCCCACCGGGCCCACCGGACATACGTGGAAATATCGGGGTGTGACAATTCCCTACTCCCAGATCAAAAAACGCAACCGCTTTTCTAGGATCAGAAACCACTGTTACTGCCGTCTGACTCCAATCAAATCAAAGTTTGGTCATGTTCCTGCATCCTCTATTCTACGGTCTGAAGCAAAAGCTTTGTCATGTTCATCCTCTGTTCTACTGTTTTTTATTTCATGTCGACGTTTTTGCAGAAAATTTTCTAAATCAATGATGAATTTGACCACATTTCGATGAAATTGACCGAACAATGGCCAATTTGAACTGAGAAGAAAAGAAACTTGAACCGAATTGGACCCCAGATTGAGTCGTGAATTGCCTAGAAACTTTGTGTAAAATCACGCATGTTATAGTGTAAAATTACGCACGTTGTCGTACGTGATGTACGTTAAGCCGTAATGTACATTACACTTTCTATATATATATTGTAACAACCCTCAGTAAAACGGACACCCTATTATATTTTAAAATATCCCAATATGTCTTTAAATACACCCCGTATGTGAAAACCGAGCCTGAAATATGTTATAACATTTAAAATAAATGAAAAACAAGAAATATTAAGCTAAGGCGGGTCGCGTAGACCCACCTCAACCCTTACACGGGCAGTATAAGGGTTAGAACTTGTTTTCGCTGACTTTTTAAGTTCAGGCTGGCCGCGTAAAATGCTTGGTTAACTTACGCGGGCCGCGTGAGATCAACAACGCAGAGACACCATAGGCTGACACGTGTCGACATCGTGGCAAGTCTAGGCGATGACCCGAATCACCTAAACCCTACCCGGGCTAGTACGCGGGCCGCGTAAGCCCTGCTTATCTTCTACGCGGGCCACGTGAGACCCAGATTTCAGCACTATATAAGGAGGCCTCGGGCTTCAATAGCAAACCGTTCATTTCTTTTCTGTGTCTCGACTTTCTGAAGATATAAGCATAATATTCAAGTATTATACCCCCTAATTAGCGAGGTTCTGCTCCGTTGTAAGTATTATAACCCCAGTTTCGTAATAGATACGCTGCCCGATTGATTTAGGGTTCCGTAACAACTGTCGTGGTTCTGCCCGACGTAGTTGTTGAAATACCGTCTCGGGGAGGGTATCATTAATATTTTCAAAGGGTTATGATACTAACCTATGTACATTTGTGTAAATTATAGATTATTCCCAGGAAACCCTTACACGAAGTCTAAGATAGCAATGTGAGTTTATCCTCTTTTTGTTAACCTTTTTGTAATATTTTACAAAACCTTAAATGTTTTACAATGTGATTAAGCGGTGATTGAGTCTTTGTAGTTCTTCAATTACTGCCGGTATGTTGGGGTTTTGTATACAAAATTTACTACTTCGAGTAGTAAGTCGGGATGACAGTACGTTACCATTGGACAACGAGTTAGCCAATGTGTAATATGACCCACAAGTCAGGATTGACAGTACTGAATGAGTAATTGTGTAGAAATAAACAATGTGATCGCTCTCAATACTGTTTTAATTGATAAAATGTTTCTTGATTAAATTGGGATTCACTCATCAGTATTTCCCTTTATTTCCCACTGACAAATGTTTTTAAAACGCGTTTCAGGTAACACAATGTGACAGCCAAGTAGTAAAAAGCCAGCTGGAGAGCACTGAAGGCTTGGGAAAAATGTGGCTATAAAAGTTACCTAAAAGACGATGTTTTAAATTCAACAAAATAGGGTTTTATCCCTATAAACGTATTGTAATAAGAAACTTGGGTTTTGCCCATGTTATTAATATCAAATAAGGTGGTTTTACTCTGATAAACATTTCCTAACTACGGTCCTGATGTAATTTCCGCTGCCAATTTAACCAACTGATACCACCAAAACTCTGAGTTCGCGTCCGCCCGTTCCCGGGACAGATAAGGGATCGGGGATTAATATATATATATATATATATTGAAACGGGATCAGGAGAAAACGCTCAAAAGTGTGAGAACGGTGAGAACGCATCCTGGCCCAACACATATCACGCGGCATAGAGAAGGGCGGAGGGGCTTTTTGTCCTTTTATCTTCTTCTTTTCCAGTTCCGCTTTTCACAATATTGTTTTATTTTTTGTGGTTTAAGATTTTTGTCATTAACCAAATTCAATAATTAATGGCGTTTAATGGTTTCATTGTATTAACATTTTGGCGTTTATGGCGTTTATTCAAATCGTATGCCATTGGAACCCAGGGGGTCAGAAAATCTATTTGAATGGCGTTTTTCAAGGCGTTTTAAACAAGATGGCCCATTGTTCTATTATTTTTATATACATTTTCGCGTTTGTGGTATCTTGGCGTTTTACATTTGTAAGATTATATTACAACCACAGGGAAAAAAAAATAGAAGCGAAGAAAATAAATTAAAATTCCTAGTCGGATCTCTCTTCACAATCTTCACTGTCATCAGTCTCTCTCGTCTTTAGTAGTACAAGAACTGTCACTAAAAATATGACGTTTTATGTAAAACTTAACAAACCCATCGGTTTGATTATTTTGCCTGCTCGTCTGTTGAAGTGGCTTTTTGTGGAAGTTTGGGGACATAGATCTATGACGTGTGGGTGGGTTTTTCGTTTTTTCTTCATCTTAATCTTCATCTTTATAATCATCTCACTCTTCAGTGTCATTGATATCTTCTCCTCATCCAAGCCTTCTTCAAGAACAAAGAATACAAAATGACATATGACTGTCATCAGTATCTTTTTCTTGAATTTTTGTCCATCTCATGCAGCAAAATCTTACTGAGTTACTCCCCTATGCTAACAATTTATTTAGTGAAACTTAGCGAAGAACAATACTGAATATCCAAGAAAGCATATTAGCCATCTTTGATTTTTTAATTTTTTGGCGTTTAACAGTGAGTGGTATTTAGTAGTATTGGCGTTTGTTTTTTGGTTTGATCAAATGGAAGTTGCTGAGACGTATCATTTTATAGGATGCCCTTTTGGAGCGTAAGGTAGGCGGTGCATTATTATAATAAAGTATTCGTCGTTTCAGTTACTGTTTGTAATTATTGTTTTTTATAAGATTTATCTCTGAAGTCTGTAACACGTCCCATCTTTCAAATTTGGTTTTTTAGATTCTAATATAATAAATTTTCCCTCTCTTCAGTTTTACTAATTTGTAGTTACTGTTTCTAGTTACATTTTCAAGTTTGGTTTTAATTTTTTTTTTTTTTTGGGTTTTTTAAAATTCTTGTCCAAATTAATTTTATTATGGTTTGGTAGTTTTTGGGGCGTTTTATGGCATGTTGGCGTTTTGACAAGCATTTTGCTTTGTGGCGTTTTTATTAGATATGGCGTTATTATATAACAATCAACTGAAAAAGAAAATTAAAAAAATATATATATTGATCTTCCAAATCTTCACTGTCAGCAGTATCTTTCTTCTTTTGAAGCATTTTCACTGGCTATTTCGACTTTCGTATGATTTTTTTTATTTTTATTTTTTAAAGTAGTTTTTTTGTCGCCGTGTGGAAGCACAAAGTCTGAAATCAGCCTCTTTTTATATAATATTTGTCAATCTCATGCAGCAAAATGTTATTGAGTTTACACCCTTTCAGCCAACAATCTTGAATTTTCAAATGAAACGATTTTTGATTTTTTAATTTTGGCGTTTTACCGATAACAAGAACGCCACTAAACAAAAGCATCTTAAACCTCAAAATTTGATCATGCTAAAATCAATAATGTTTTGCTGTATGAGATGGACAACATTGTTAATCCTCGGGTAAGAAAGATAACTGACAATGTTGTCCACCCCATACAGCTAAACTTTATTGACAACAAACCTCAATAATGTTGTTGTATGTTTTGGAGTTATAAATTGGAAGGAAGTTGATGATAAAGTCAATAAGATTTTACTCAATGAAATGGACAATATCATCACTTAAGGATTTTTGTCCATTACGTTGAGTGAAACCTTACAGAAACCAAACTGAATTTCAAATAAACGTTTTGGTTTAGAAGATATTTGAAGTTTGGGTTTTTTGGCGTTTCTAAGACGAATGGTATATATTAAATATGGCGTTTGGGGGTTTTGTGTTTGTTTTTAATTGAAGGTTTGAGATGTTGTATATATAGGATTTTTTTGGCGGTTTTTTAGGCGCGATTTTATTATAATTAAGTTTGGCGTTTTATATCTAATGGCGTTTTCAGTTAGAATGTTGTGTGCTATATGTTTGGCGTTTTATTTTCATGAGATGACCTTTTGTGTGGCGAAGTCAAAAGACTTTTTTACCCTTAATGAAGCGCGCCAGAGTAATAAAAGTGATGTTATTTACGAAAACGCCACCGCGTCTTCTAGTCCATAGATTGTTTTGATCGGACGACCCATAAGCGTTCTCACCGTTCTCACACTTTTGAGTCTTTTCTCTAAATCCTGACCCTATAAATGGGATCGGGAGAAAACGCTAAAAAATGTGAGAACGGTGAGAACGCTTCCTGGCCTAACACGTGTCACGCCGCTTAGGAAAGGGCGGAGGGGCTTTTTTGTCCTTTCATCTTATGCTTTTCCAGTTCTGCTTTTTCCCAATGTTGTTTTAATTTTTGGTTTTTAAGATATTTGGCGTTAACCAAATTCAATAATTAATGGCATTTTAATAGTTTCATTGTATCAACATTTTGGCGTTTATGGCTTTTATGGCGTTTGTTCACACCGTATGCCATTGGAACCCAGGGGGCAGGAAATCTATTTGAATGACGTTTTCCAAGGGGTTTTAAACAAGATGGCCTATTGTTCTATTATTCTTTATAAACATTTTGGCGTTTGTAGTATCTTGGCGTTTTACTATTGTTAAATTATATTTCAACCACATGAAAAAAAATACAAGGGAAGGAAATAAATTAAAAATCCTAATCGGATCTCTTTTCCCAATCTTCACTGTTATCAGTCTCTCTCCTTTTTAATAGTACAAGAACTGTCATCAAATATATGGCGTTTTATGTAAAACTTAACAAACCCGTCGGTTTGATTTTTTTTTTTTTTTTGCCTGCTCGTCTGTTGAACTGGCTTTTTTGTGGATGTTTAGGGACATAGATCTATGGCGTGTGAGTTGGTTTTTCGCTTTTTCTTTAACTGGATCTTCATCTTTATAGTGAACCCACTCTTCAGTGCCATTGATCTCTTCTCCTCATCCAAACCTTCTTCAAGTACAAAAAATACAAAATGCCATATGACTGGCATCAGTATCTTTTTCTTGACATCACAATTCATTCTGTTTATTTGTTTGCGTTTTACAGTGGGTGTTATTTAGTAGTATTTGCGTTTGTTTTTTTGGTTTGATCAAATGGAAGTTGCTGAGACGTATCATTTTATAGGATGTCTTTTTGGTGCCTAAATTAGGCAGTGTATTATTATAATAAAGTATTCGTCTTTTCAGTTACTGTTTTGTAATTAATATTTTTGATAAGCTTTATCTCTGAAGTCTGTAACGCGTCCCATCTTTCAAGTTTGGCGTTTTAGATTCTTTAGTATTACCGATTTTGTATTTATTGTTTCTAGTTACATTTTCAAGTTTGCTTTTATTTATTATTATTATTTTTTTGTCTTTTTTATAATAATTTTTCAAAGTAATTTTATTATAGTTTGGGAGTTTTTGGTGGCGTTTAACGGGATGATATCGTTTAAACAAGCATTTTGGCTGTTTTGGTGTTTTTATTATATATGGCTTTTTTATTATATAACAATCAACTGAAAAGGAAAATAAAAAAAAGAATACATAAACAATTAATCTTCCAAATCTTCACTGTCACCAGTCTCTTTCTTCTTTTTTGAATCATGTTAACTGGCTGGTTCGACTTTCGTATGATTCATTTTGTTTTTTTGTTTTTCAAGTAGGTTTATGTGTCGCTGTTTGGAAGCACACAGTCTGACATCAGCATATTTTTCTTGAAGATTTGTCCATCTCATGCAACAAAATATTATTGAGCTTAGACCCTTTCAGCCAACAATCTTGGGTTTTTACAATCAAAGATGTTTGATTTTTTTAACTTTTTTGGCGTTTTACCGATAAAAAGAACGCCACGAAATAAGATCACCTTAAACCTCAAATTTTGATCATGCTAAAATCAGTAATGTTTTGCTGTATGAGATGGACAAAATTGTTAATCCTCGGTTAAGAAAGATAACTGACAATGTTGTCCACCCCATACAGCTAAACTTTATTGACAACAAACCTCAATAATTTTTTGTATGTTTTGGCGTTATAAATTTGGATGAAAGTTTATGATAAGTCAACAATATTTTACTCAATGAAATGGACAATATCCTCACATAAGGATTTTGTCTATTTCATTGAGCGAAATCTCTATCGACAGGTAAACTGAATTTAAAAAAAAAAAAAACGTTTTGGGGTAGGAAGATATTTGATGTTTGGTTTTTTTGGCGTTTCTAAGGAGAATGAGTTGTATAAAATATGACGTTTGGGTTTTTATGTGTGTTTTTAACTGAAAGTCTGAGATGTTGTATATATAGGATTTTTTGGCGGTTTTTTTAGGCGGGATTTTACTATAATTAAGTTTGACATTTTATATTTAATGGCGTTTTACTTAGAATGGTCTGTGATTTTTGTTTTTGGCGTTTTATTTGTTGAGGTGGCGTTTTGTGTGGAGTAGTCAAAAGACCCTTTTACCCTTAATGAAGCGCGTCCACGTAATAAAATTGATGTTATTTATGAAAACGTCACCGCGCCAATCTAGTCCATAGATTGTTTTGATAGGACCATCGTTAAGCGTTCTCACCGTTCTTACACTTTCTACATATATATTCAAATAATTCATTTATAAATAAGTATTACAAAATTGAATATATATTAACTTAAATTTTAAACTTAATAATTTGTGTATTTTATTAGGATTTTAACTTTTAAATATAAAAAACTAAATATTGAAATGTATAATCGCCCCCCCCCCCCCACACACACACCAAACCGAAAACAATTATATTTTCAGATAAGAGTTAAATACACCGTTAGTCCCTGTGGTTTACACAAAGTAACAGGTTAAGGTACTAATGTTTTAAAATAACATTTCAGGGTATTAACTTCTGATTTATTAACACAATCAGGTATTAACGTCAATGTGCTGTTAATAAGTAACCGAGACACCCTCACGTGCCCTAAACGTGAGGGTATAATTGTCATTCACACCCACCTAGTTCCTATTAAAAGAAAATAATAATTCTTATACACAGATCACTTTGAAAACCCACCAGTCTCTGTTTTATATCAACCCCAATTCCAAATCAAAACCCCCCCAATTTCACCGTCGAATGAGTTGCAGGGTTTGAACACGATGAACCGTTTTAGAGCAAAGAATCAACCGTTTGATTACGAAGCAAAATATGGTACGTTGTGCACAATGGATTTCGATTTTCATAATTTTCATCTTGTTAGCATTTTCATAATTTTCATAGTTGTTTCAGGTGGAGAAAGAGAGGCATTTTCACTGAGGATTCACTACGCTAGACAATTTGCCTTTGATAATCATAACCTTTCTTACAAGGGTAAGGTAATCTATGTTGATCATATGGATACGGATTGGTTTTGTATCCATGATCTCAACAAAGTTATGAGGATGTTAGGGTTTTCACAATGTGAGGTTGTTCCATATTTTTGTTATCTGGTTCCTGGTAGTGAGATGTGTGATGGTCTTAGGCCTTTAAGCAAAGATGATGATGTACGTGGTTTGAATAAATATTTGTTAGATGGTACCAAAGTTATTGATATATACGTTGAGCATGGTTTAGGGATTGATAATGTAGAGGAAACTGTTAATGTGGATGATGTTGAAAATATGAGTGAGAAGGCTAGTAACGAAGATGATGCTGAAAATAGCAATGAGAAGGTTCTCAATGAAGATGATGTTGAAAATAGTAAAGAGAAGGTTAGTAATGTAGATGTTGATGATATCCTTGGACAGACTGGTCATGCTTCTATTAACGAGTTGTTTAGTGATGATAATACACTTGCTGGTGTATTAATGCCATATATAAAACCACTTAAACAAACAGTTAATGCAGAACTAAGTGATGATGCTGAACTAAACAATCATGCTGAACAGAACAATGATTCAGAAGAGAGTCAAAATGCAGAACAGAACAATGATTCAGAACAGAGTCAAAAAAACAGATAAAGCTGAAAAAAAAAGATGCTGAAGAGGATGATGAGGGTTCTGATGATGAAATTGTTGATAAGGAAAATGAGGTTTATGCGGTAGAAGTTGATATGAGTTAGTTTCATGATAATTTCCAAGCTAAGCATAAGATAAGTAAAGAAAGGACTGACAAAGAAAAGGATAAGGAAGCAGAGGTCTTTGATGTCTTCATTGTTGCAGCTCTTCCACACTTACATAACACCATCTTAAAATTAGGGTTTTGGAATAGAGGTTATGCGCAGATGATGTTATAAATTTGGGGGGGGGGGAAGATAGGGGGTGTCAATGACAATTATACCCTCACGTTTAGGGCACGTGAGGGTGTCTCAGTTACTTATTAACAGCACATTGACGTTAATACCTGATTGTGTTAATAAATCAAAAGTTAATACCTGAAATGTGATTTTAAAACATTAGTACCTTAGCCTGTTACTTTGTGTAAACCACAGGGACTAACTGTGTATTTAACTCTTCAAATAACAACCTCCCCCTCTTAAACCGCTATAAATACAATCCCTCATCCAATACATTGTTTTATTTATCTTTTACGTGTTTTATTAAAATAAAATCTTATATGTATAAAAAATAATGTAAAAGATGATGATGATATGGCAATAGTTTTAGGTCTTTTATTGGATGAGTTTTTGATGCTTTTTAATCAGATTTATATTACAGCAGGCTAGGCATGATTTTTCATGTATTTCTAGGTTTCTAATTGTGAATGCTCTAAATGATTTAGAAAAGAGGGGGGAGAGAGAGAGAAAATAAAAAAATATTTATTATTATCATTATTATTTGTTATAAATTAACTTTTTAGATAGAGTATATTTTAAATTTAATTGATGTTATTTTATATACCCTTTTCATTTAA
>JARYGA010038336.1:0-79941 GCA_030545235.1 Helianthus tuberosus | reverse complement strand
ACTGTGCCCCGTCTAGGTAACCATGAATTACCATCTACATCCATGATTCGGCTGGCCAAATCCTCAAACGAATATGAAGGTCTGCCGCCGCCATCAATCTGTGTATTATGCTCTTCCATTCAGAAAAACCAACTCTCTTAAAACAATGCAGAATCAAACTCGAAAAAACAAAACACCAAACAAAACCCGTCGACAACCAAACCGAAGAGACAAAACAGAAACCCTAAACTAGCAAGAAACCCTAACCCATGATTCAAACAATTCAGATAGCTTACTCGGAAGAATCAGGCCGAAGACCAATGAAATCAACTTCAAAGAATGGGTTTGGGCGGCGATTGAAGGAAACCCTAGATGAAACTCGAACAGATCTGCGAACCAACTTCGTTTTAGATGTTAGAAACTTCTATAAACTAATCAGCAACAGAAAGATCGATGAAAAATTAGGGTTACGGATGAAGTTTCAGGATCGCCATTTGCTAGAGAGAGAATTAGGGTTTTCCAAGTCTTAATTCTACAGTCTCTAGCAGCTAGTCTCGTTGAAATCAATGGAACACCCTTATTTGATACTTTAACGGATCAATATCCAACCAAACAACCGGACTTTACCCGGAACATAAAAATATTGTCAATGACACTGTTTATAATTTTCTGAGCTAGTTAGGGTCCCCGAACACCCTAACACCTTATATATTAATAAACACATCAAGTATCCTAACTAAACCCATTTGTTTCCAACTAGAACTTAACTTTACCATTACACCACCCAACCCTTACCCCCCCCCTCTTGCGACGGTTCCCATGGGTGGGGACACACCCTTGTTTCTTGATTATTTTATTTGTTAGTGTTGATTATCTAGTAGACACATTATTTGTTGGATAAAGCTAGAACATGGATTATAAATAAACCCCTAAGACCATCATTCTCATTCATTCAACACCCATCAACTAGCTCACTTCCTTTCCTCCATAACCACCATTCGGCTGCCATCATACCACCACCATATCATCACCTTCAAGTCCATTTCAAGCATTCTAATTACTTCCAAAGGTGTAAGAGATCATACAAGAGAGCTCGGTGTGTTCGGAAGCTCAAGGACCGCTCTCGTTTTCTTTTATCCACCACTTTTACGCTTTGAAACTCCCCTAGCCTTGTGCTAGTAGTAAGTGCCTTAGATCTTCATCTTGTTCATATTTTTAGTGGTTAATAGATGAAAGAATGATAAAATATTAAGAACTCTAAAGAACATCATCAAAGTCTTGAAGTTTGTCTTTGTGTTTGGGCCGTGTTTTGTTCTTGAGTTGTTTTGTCTTTTTGGTTGTGACAGTTTGTTGGGTCTTGTTTGTTTGTTATTTCTCCTAGTCTTGGTATGCCAAGTCTAGTAGTGTGTATCGTTGTCTTGATACACCCTGTTTTTCTAAGTTTGGTTGATATATAATATTCACCGGGGTAACCAAAAAAAAAAGTCTTGAAGTTTAAACTAACTAGAGAAGATGAATGGTTAAATGATGTTGAAATCATGTTAAATCTGAAATAAACAAACCATAATCTGTTGTAACAGACTTATGATCTGATTTTAATCATATTAGAAAGGATGGCAAACGTATGTGTGCGTTTTAGTAACATTTAACCTTTAAACAGCATGCTGATTTGCACTTTCAGCCAACTTTAACTGGCTGTAACAGGACCTTAATAAAACGAAAAATGTATTTTCTGAAGTCTAGGTTTATTTTTTATGAAATACGGTTCTAATGGCACCGGAATCATAATTTTTGGACTTCGTTTACTATTTTTAAAGTGTCGTTTTGAAACAGCAGCTAAAGCTGCATTTTTACAGCAATAAATGGGTGTTGTATTTTTCGTCATAACTTGAAATCGGTGTAAGATTAGGTCATGAAATTTGTACTGTAGATGACCACCGATGTATTTGTAATTCTCTCACTGGAATCTCGTAAGTCGGACTCTCAATGAATTTTAAATAAATTATTCCGCGGACTGTGGTCAGAAAAAAATAAATCTGATTTCAGTCTGGAAAATGATTTTCTATAAAATATTGGTGATGATTTGGACCCCGATATTTTTACACAATAATATTTGGATCGAATAAGAAAATCTGTAAAAATTTGGGAATTTTTGGAATAAGATAACTATTTTGTTAAAATACCCGAAAACAGCCCAGTTTTGTATATTAAAACGGAAACGATATAAGTAGTATTTTGCATGCCTAAATGTCGGGTTGGTTATTGAAAACGATCTAACGTGAACTTTGAAAAGAAAACGATACGCTTGTAAGCGTGGACACCTCCATTTACAGAGGAAACTCTGGCGAAATTTTTCTAGAAATATAACACTTAGAAATATTTTTCTAAACAAATGTTTACAAAATATATTTTAACTTGGCTTCCCAAAATAAACTTCGCCATGATTTTATTTCAAAAATAACCAAGTATCGGAGGTGGATTTTCGTAAACCAAACTTGATAAATATATATTTAGAATATATATTTCATAGTAAAACGCTTGTGTGATTTTATGATTATTTTGTGAACTAGATATGTTATTTTTAGAGTAAAAATAATATAACTTGAATACACTGAGAAGTATCGACTCCAAAATAATACCAACGCCCTCACAAATAAATATTTAAGTTACGCCGGTACCGTTATTACCACATGAACTTTAAAAATGTAACTTATGTATTTTCGGAAAATACTCTTAAATGTGTATTTTGATAAAGTATTATTTTGGAAATTATATAAAGTAAAATATAATATTTTTGGGGAAAAATATGTATATTTTGGAGTTAGAATATTTTAGACAAAGTGAATTAAAATATATTTTCAAGTGAGACTTAAAAATATATTTTCGGAAATATAACGTATACATGTATTAAAGCCCCCATCCTTGGGAAGGAATATACTTGTTAAATAATTAAGAAGTGTGAACACGGAATAGTTACCTAACTATTTCTCCAACAAAACGTTAAACCTTAAGCCAAGGCACGGCCATCCGTCTAATAGGAATTAGTACGTGTAGGTCGTCACGCAGCAGACAGAGTTGGAGTTTGACGTTTCTGGATACGCACTTCAGTGAGTTCATGTCCCCCTTTTCTCTTAACTGTTTTCAGTTTTTATACTTCGGGGGTGAAATACATGTTACAATGATTACGAATACTTTTATACATGGTATGGTTAGCTTAAGGAGGGTTATTACTTAGATCATGTGAGTGGGTAGGCGGAAACTAGAGGCCATTAATCCTCATTGTAGGACCGAGGGACATTGGTGATAGATCTATTTGGGTGTAGCGAGCCCTCACTCCTGAGTCCGCTGAATGGGCCAGGTGGTGACTATGAGTTTCCCGACGCATAAATCCGCTAGGTTTGAGTCTTCCTGCATCACTTCACACATATCATTGGCTTTTCAACCCAATGGTGATCTCTTTTTCCTTAAATGCTACATACCAGGGATTTTTACAGACATATTACAAAGGTTTATACATACTCAGTTACACATGAACTCGCTCAACTTTATGTTGACTTTTCAAACTACATGTATTTCAGGAAACTAATGGATCTGGCACGGTATGCATGTTTTACAAGCTGCGTTTGAATAAAGAAGTCATCCAGAGTTGTAGGGTTTAGAAGGTGTAACCTCTTCCTGGACGGGTTACATATCTCTAAACCTAGTATTGTTTAAAGTCTTTTGCTAAGTTTTTATGAACTCAATTAAATCAAGCCAAGGTTGTAACTTATTTTGTGAAGTTGTTTTAAGACAAGCATAATATGGTATCTTTCTAAACTTTATTAATGGATGAATATCTCGTGTTTTATCATATAGCATTGTTATGATTGTTGCTATGATATTAAGAAGTCACACCAAATAATCCACGCTTCCGCAAAAGCCAGGGTGTGACATGGAGAGACACCTACCCAGTTCTTATACAGCTTGATCAGGTGCAAAGGGATGGTAATAATCAAGATTGTTTGCTCTGGTAAGATGGGGACGAGGTTAGTGATTTTTCGCCCGCGGGGGTATGGAATTCTATCAGATATAGCAAACCAGAGGTGAATTGGCATAATATAGTTTGGTTTTCGCAATGTATTCCTCGGCATACTTTCTTTATGTGGCTTATTATGCGGCGTAAGCTGGTGACTCAAGATAAAATCATGCATTGGAACTCCACAAGAAGAACTAATATGAATATGATGTGCTGCCTCTTATGCTATGAGAATATGGACTCGCATGATCATTTGTTTTTTGAGTGCAAGTTTTCGGCTAAGGTTTGGGAGTTGGCTCGTGCAAAAGCAGGTATGGGTAATGTGGAAGCTAAATGGAGTGCTATCATAGAGTGGCTTCGACAACGTGCTAGGTCCAAGTCCGCTGCTAACTTAGTGTGTTGATTGATTGTTGCTGCTACTGCTTATGCTATTTGGCGGGAAAGAAACACTCGGTTATTCAAGAACTATGCTAGGCCCCCAGAAACTATATGTGATTCGATTTTTGATACAGTCCGATATAGATTGATGGGTTTAAAGTTCAAGAATACGTCTAAAGTGAGGATACTTCTTCAAAAGTGGGAGATTCATGGAGTTTCGGCTGTTGATGATGGAGGCTGAGTGACGTGTTGGTTTGTTATTTTTTGTTTCCTAGATGTTTAGTCTAGTCGATGTTGCTTAGGCTTGGTTTCTTGTTTTGTTTGTTCCACTTTCATGAGGCATGTCTCATGTTTGAACTAGTAAGGGTTTTTCCTTACTACTTTATTTTCTGGTTTGTGAATATATAAAATCACCGGGGTAACCCTTTACCCAAAAAAAAAAATGTTGCTGTTCCAGAGCGTTTGTCGCGTTAAACTGATTACGTTTACGCATCAGTTTGCATATAACTTTCCAGAAAGCGTTTAAGGGTTTGAATTTGAACAAGGATTGATATGTGCAAATATCATAGATAATTACACAATCCCATAAACAAAACACAAGGTTTTATTGCTTACGGAATTGTTCGGGATTGGTTGGTGATAACTATAGGCACAGTTGTCACAGTCTCCCCTACTTTAGGAAATTTTGTCTCGAAATTTATTCGTAGGAGCTTGTTTGTATAAGTTGTGTCAAGCAAATGTCTTGCGTGGAATCTAGAGTTTCACCTTTTTGCATAGAATAATTCATCAAGGATCTCCACGTAAGGCATAACTTTATCATTCCCTAGTGGATGCTTCCTCAGATAGTGCAGGAAGTGGGAATGGGCTGTTATACCTATGATGCTCATCCCCGAATAGATACTCCCTTGATTAATGTAGGAAGTGGGAATGAGCGATTGATTATTAGTAATACCAAATCAACCAATAGTTACGCGTTCGCATTCATCATTAGTCTAGAAAGACCATATTTAACCCAGTTGTTCTTTGCAAAATAATCCACCACAGGAAAAGCTAGACGTTTACCCAGAAAATATCCATACAAAGTGTTAGCATACCTGTCAGTGACTTGGTATTACCAATTGGTTGATATGGTCAAGGGATTATCTATTGGTAGAGGATGGACCTTGGATGACTAGAAATGTTCCGATAATTTTGAAGGAGTGGTCGGCCTCTATCAAGCTGGAAAAAGAAGATATAAAAGCTATTCCAGTTTGGGTCAAGATGCATGATGTGCCGTTAGCGGCATATACTGAGGATGGTCTTAGCTTGGTCGCCTCTAAGATAGGGGTGCCTAAGATGTTCGATTCGTACACTGCTACGATGTGTGCTGAGTCTTGGGGAAGAAGTAGTTATGCTAGAGCTCTCATTGAAGTTCAGGCGGTGGCTGATTTAATTGCGGGTGTTTTTAATAGAATCACCGGGGTAACCCTTTACCCAAAAAAAATCCTTTAAGAGTCTAACTACTAAGGTAGAAAGATCTCTGTAAGGATTTGGCTCTTCGTTTCTGTATCTTGTAAAGTATTCTTAGAAATCCAGTCAAGGATTTGAAAGTAGTACTTTAAGTGTCCCTTTAAGAATCTAACTATTAAGATAGGAAGATTCCATAAGGATTTGTGTTTCATTTCCCCAATGGATATTCTGCAGAAGCGAAAATGAATGGATAATTCATTTTTCCTCAATGGATTCTTCGTTAGAAGTGGAAATGAAAGATGAATCGGTTATTTATTCCCAATGGATATTTCTTTAAAAGCGAAAATGAATGGATAATTCATTTTCTTCAATGGATACTTTTCTCAAAAACGGAAATGAAGGAATATATAAGCTGTTCATTTCTCAATGGTTAATTCTTCAGAATCGAAAACGAATGGATAATTCATTTTCCTCAATGGATACTTCGTCAGAAGTAGAAATGAAGGATTGTCGTCTAGATTATTCATTTCCCGATGGATATTTCTTTAGAAGCGAAAATGAATGGATAATTCATTTTCCTCAGTGGATACTTCGTCAGAAGTGGAAATGAAGGATTGTAGCATAGAATATTCATTTCCCCGATGGATATTTCTTCAGAAGCGAAAATGAATGGATAATTCATTTTCCTCAGTGGATACTTCGTCAGAAATGGAAATGAAGGATATTTGTAAAGATTGTTCATTTCCCCGATGGATATTTCTTCGGAAGCGAAAATGAATGGATAATTCTGTTGGGTTTTTCACATGTTTATCAAAGTTATTTTATCCATATAAAATAAAAACGCAGTGGAATATTTATTTAAAACATGTTACTTTCGTGATATAAAACCCATTTTATATGTAAAACCCAATGCATGCTATCAAAATACAACAATATGGTGTTTTAGAATACTACCTTTCAAAGAGCAAGGTGATATGAAGAAGATGATATTCTTGAACGAAATCTTCAAAGTAGAAGACCTCAAGCTTGCATACCTCAAGCTTCCAACGAACACCTTATGTTGCTAGGATTTGTACACTTGAAACTCACTTAAAAAATTCCCTCTTGATCAAACCACCTTTGGCTGAAAATTTTGAGATAGTTTTTGACTTCTTGCACTTCATATTTCTTGAAAAAAATGATCATCTAATTCAAGTCTTGCAACAACTTTTCTTAAAAGGATGAGAGAGAAGGTTGCTACCCAAATTGCCCAATTAAGGATCATCTAGCCATGCAAAATGCATGCATTATGATTGGACCAAAAAATTAGACTTGGGAAGTACATGGGGAGGCAGCCCACATGTTATTTAAAAAAAATCGAAATTTCTTTTATAAATTTAAGTCTTGTTTATTTTATAACCTTTTATAAAATATAACATCTTATGTTTACAAGACTTTTGCAACCTTTTTAAAATTGTTATTTAACCCATTAAATAAAAAAATAAAATATTCTCTCAAAATAAATTATCCATAAAATTTATTAGTTTGTCAAGTGCAATTATTTAGAAAACCAATTTCTAAATATTCTAAGTGTTATTATTTACTTGTTTGATCATATCATAAATAAATATTGTAGGTGTTTGTCTAGCTTGTTATTGGGTATGACCTGACTTGGATCATAGCGTACTAGCCACATCAAGTTAATATGTGTCTTGGGCATACAGAGTACAACAATCTCCCACTTGCACAAGATACTTAGAAGATTGATGCAAGCAGTAAATGACGCCTAACAACGGTTTACTACCCCTATTACGTATGACGAAGTGCCATTCAATAACATCATCCCCTTCAAGTCCCTTACTTGAACATGATTTAGGTGAATCTATCATTTATCCTTTTGTTGCAGATGTCATGTCAAATCCAGAGACATAGAGTGATCACTCTCTGTTGATTTAACTTTAGCAGGCCTTAGACATCTTACTCTCAACGAATAAGAGGAACAAATCCCTTCTTGACTACATACGTCTCTCACAATCACCTTGTACCACACCTGAGCTTAGCCTTATGTACTGTCTTTTTACAGACAGCGAAGAAATAAGCCAAGGTATAATATTTGGTGAATATCAAGACCCAATATGTATCTCAGGTCAGAGGATACTGTGATATTCTCCTTTAATCAAATTTACTTATGATCAATCACAAATGATTCCATGCAGTAACATTTGAGAGCGATTCAGTCCAATATTTGTATCCCACAAATATCTATGAACTTTGGCAGCAACACTTTGCTCTATATTCATACCTAATGAACATCCACCAATCCAAGTTCATAATAGTCTTACATTCATATTTGTTCCCACAAGTATGATCGACTACGGACATTTAGAATAAGCAACTTATTCACGGATTTAAACATGCTAAAATGGAACATAACTCAAATACCATAAAGAGTTATAATAACAGTTGTTCCAATATCCAAATACAAATTAGATCAAATCCAATCACTAGAATATCGAAGTCCTAAGGCACAAGTATGACCCTTCATGCTTTGCCCGTTCAAGGAGCTTCGTGAGTAGATCCACAGTATTTTGATCAGTGTGAACTTTTTTTTTGGGTAAAGGGTTACCCCGGTGATTTTATATATTCACAAACAAAACAAAACAAGTAGTAAGGAAAACCCTTACTAGTTCAATCATGAGACATGCCTCATGAAAGTGGAACAATCAAAAACAAGAGAAACCAAGCCTAAGCAACATCGACTATGTGACAACTGGCACCAAACCGGTAATTTCCGTACACTTTAATTATTGTTTAATGACTACAATTATGTGCTTAGATGTCAACATTGTCTGATTACATACTAAGCAAGTGAATTCATGCACGTTGTATACTACAAAATATTGCTTTATGCATAAACGAGAGCGTTGCGTCAGAAATACTAGCAAACTCACCGGTAAGACACATTGTGTCAACAATTCTGCAGAAAGCAGTCAGACAATAAAACTGGAGCCTAGGTGTAGGTCCAACGACAAGAATACATTAAAACCCAAGAGTTAATACAAGGGTTTAATATATAGACATTTCGGAAGCAAATATAAGCACTAAAAAGCACTCGAAACGCACTTTAAGTGCAGAATTTTAATAAATTCAGCTCTAATCAGCTTTTAACAACATAAATATCATGCAGAAATTTCATTTTATCATCCAGAATACTTCCCTAAGTGTCGGGAATCGAAAGTGCTACAAAAAGGTACTTAAAAGACACTAAAAAGTGTAATTTAGCACTTTAACGAATCGGTATCTAACCGAACAACCGGACATTACCCGGAACACCAAAATAATGCTAGAAGCATTGTTTTTATTTTTCTGAGCTAGTTAGGGTCCCCGAACACCCTAACACACCTTATATCATATAACACACTAACATACTAATTATAACACTTCAAATCTAAATCGGGTTTGGGTACACAAAGAGAGATTGTGTTTACTGCATTTACGAGGGTTGCTGCATAGTTTTCTTCGTCTGATTCATCCTTTCTTGATCGAATTTGTGTCTGACGGCTGCTAGGGTTTGTCAGGTTTCTTTTGTCAAGTTTCTGTTATCTGGTTCAGCCGTCATACATATTCTGTTTTAATCAGATTAGGGTTGTTGATTGTTGGCCGACATCTCTAAGGAAATCAGTTTCGTACAATTCGTGATACCATTCTGATCAGCTTAGGGGTTGACGCAAGTTGAAGTCACATCAGGTTGCCTATTCCGTATGGATGAGAAGAAATCAGCTGGGGTTTTTCCGCAAGATCGCGGTAAACCCTCAGTATCTTTCGAAGATTTTGCAAAACGTGTAATCGATGTCGAGGGTAATACTTGGTTACCCCGAAGAGGATCGGTTCAGAACCCAATCGAACCCACAAATTTCAATGTAATTGATGAACTGGCGAAATTTTCTGCTCCAATTCACGTGGAGAAATTGCAGCCAGATATTAGGGTTTCAGATTCTGAAGGGTCTAGTTACCCGAACATGGGGTTCACGCCATTATCTGGTTCCAATGGTTTGAATGTGTTGGCTGATCGAGGGAAACCGGGGGTTGCGGATCGGGTATCTTTCGCTAAAGTGGTTACAAACTCTAAAGAGAATGTAAAAGTGAATTTTAGGGCTATGGAGTCTAGTGAGGTTGTAGACGGAGCAGATGTGGTGATTCCTTTGTCTTCGGTTAAACAAGTTACAGACAGGTATGCTAACACTTTGTATGGGTATTTTCTGGGTAAACGTCTGGCATTTCCTGTGGTGGATTTCTTTGCAAAGAACAACTGGGTGAAGTATGGTTTGTCTAGACTTATGATGAATGCAAACGGGTTCTTTTTCTTTAAGTTTAAGACTAAGGAAGGGATGGACCAGATGTTAGAGGATGGACCTTGGATGATAAGAAATGTACCAATAATCTTGAAAGAGTGGTCGGCCTCCATCAAGTTGGAAAAAGAGGATATAAAAGCTATTCCAGTTTGGGTCAAGATGCATGATGTGCCGTTAGCGGCATTTACTGAGGATGGTCTTAGTTTGCTTGCATCTAGGATTGGGGTGCCTAAGATGTTGGATTCGTACACTGCCACAATGTGTGCGGAGTCGTGGGGTAGAAGCAGCTATGCTAGAGCTCTTATTGAAGTTCAGGCAGGGGTTGAGTTAAAGAAGAGTGTAACTGTTGCAATCCCATCTTTGGATGGTAATGGTCATTCAATGGTGGAGGTAAAAATTGATTATGATTGGGAGCCTTTAAGGTGTTCATCTTGCTGTGTCTTCGGTCATGATGATAGCTCCTGTCCTAAGAACCCCCAGATAAGTTCGGTTGGGGATGTTGAGAAGAATAATGATGACTTTCAGGTTATGGGTGCCAAAAAGAAGAAAGCTAATAACCAAGGTCTTTATATGAAAAATCAGAAGCCTAAGTTGGTGTATAGACCAGTTGTCAAGCCCAAACCAAAATCGTCCTTGAGGAGTCCGCTGATTAACCAGGTTTCAACGTCCAACCCTTTTGACATCCTTAAGGACGATGATAGAAGTCAGGGAGGTGTCACTGTGGGTCGAGTGGAAAAGAAGGCTACGCAGTCAAGTGATAGGCAGAATTCGGATGATGAGGAGGAGGTCGTTGAAGTTTATAATGAAACTAGTCAGTTTATGACATCGGGTACTCATTCTTCATCTTCGAGAGCAGGGGCAAGCACCTCTTCCACAAAGTTCTCAAATGGATAGGCATTTCTTGGTTCGTGTGAAGGGGTTGCCAGTGTGTGGCAACTTCATCTTTGATGATGGCGGTTGAGGGTTTTATGTTGTTTTGTTTTGTCTTGTCTACTAGATATCTTTTCTTGATGTATAGTAGGCTAGGTTATGGGGTGTCATAGATTTATTTGTTTTTTTGTTTGACATACATATATGGGGCATGTCCCGTATATGAACTAGTGTGGAACACATCCTCACTACTTGTACTTAATTGCGGTTGTTTTTAATAGAATCACCGGGGTAACCCTTTACCCAAAAAAAAACACTTCAAATCTAACTAACTTGTAACTAGATCATCACCACCCAACCTCATACCCCCCCCCCCTTCTTGAACCGGTTGGAACTAGTAGGGACACCCCCACAATACTTTGATTATTTTAATTGTGTTGTTGGGTAATTAGAAACACTTTGTATGTTGGTTAAACATGAGAGATGGTTTATAAGTAAGCTCCTTGGATAATCACCTTCTCTCATCAAAGCACCCTTCAACAAACTTCTCTCCTTTCCTTCTTCCTCCCTCACGGCCGAACACCACCATCCATCATACACCCACCTTCAAGTCTTGTTCAAGCCATTCCCATACATACAAAGGTGCAATAGGATCAACGAACAAGCTTGGTGCACTCGGAAGCTCAAGGACCACTCTAGATTTCTTTTATCCACCACTTTTATGCCTTGTTTCTTCCCTAGCCTTGTGCTAGTAGTAAGTGCTTAAAAACTTCACCTTGTTCTTATTTTTAGTGGTTAATAGATGATAGAATGGTAAAATATGAAGAAACTCTAAAGAACACGAACAAGTCTTGAACATAATGGATAAAGAGTGGATAAAGAGAAGATATATGGGTAAATCATGTGAATCTTGTGAAACTATGATTATTTGATGATGTTTGTTAGTAGAAGTAGGATGGATCATCATCTAGACATACTAGTTCATGTTTAAGAACACGAACTAGTAAGATGTAAATGTTAGAGTCTTAAAGGATGATGAAACCATCCATACATGAACTTGAACTTGACTAAACATGAGTTTTCTTGCAAATGAATTTGTAAACTTGTAGATCTAAAGATCTACAAGTGGTTCTTCGAAAGAACCAAGTGGAAAATACTAGATTGTTAAAAATCCGGATCTTGTATGAACTAAAATCATTTTTAGTAAGTAAACAAGTGTATAAACACTTGTGTAACAAAAAAAAAAAATCTCACAAAGAAATATTTTTGGAAAATTAGACTAGAAGATGTGAAAATGCACTTCCTTTAAAAATAAAGTTTTTAAGAAACTAAACTTATTTTTAAAGATAACAAGACCTACTAAACATGTTAGTAACTTACTACATATTTTTACAAACTTTCAAGTTCATAAGTTTGTGGTATATGCTTGTTTTGATAAGTTTGGTAAATAAAGATTGTGTTGTTGATATTGTTGTTGATTTTAAAAGAAAATAAACACATGTTTTGAAAACATGGGAAACCTCCATTTTTAGGGGAAACTCTGTCAAAATTTCTATAAATTTTGACACTTAGAAAAATATAAGTTTTTGAGAAACTTATTCCCTAAAAATGTATCTAAAACACAAAGATACACATACAACATACAAGATACATAATTCGGGTGCAAAACACAAAATACTTATATTTATTTTTGGGAAAATAATATAAGTAAGATACATAGTTAAAAATATAAATTATTTTTAACACATGAACGAATGTACAAAATAGAGTGACTGTACTTGTGCGACGCAAGTCTAGTGACTAACGTTAAGAAAACGCATATAGGTCACGACGTTAATTAAGCAAATCCGGTGAAGTTTACGACGCAAGGAACGCAAAGTTGTGAGTTCATGCTCCCCCTTTTCTTTTAACTGTTTTCAGTTTTATAACTTCGGGGGTGAAATACATGTACAAATGTTACAATGTTTATAAATGGTATGATACAAAAATAAGAAGCACACTTGGTGAGAACGAGTACCGAGTATGATGCATTTTGAGAAATGATACGAGAAATCGTGTCACGAATAGGGTACCATAAGCACCATTAATCAACAATATACCTAGACCGCAGAACAAAAGGTTAGATCTAACGGGTGCCGGGCAGCCACACTCTTGGTAAGGACGAGTACCGAGTAGTGCTTTTGTGTCTCAGAATATGCCAACTAGAAAAATGCCTAAGGTTTGGTGACTTCCTATGTCGTGTCACATGTTAATGGCCTTGCAACCCATTAACAATCCTGATACTTACAGGAATACTTTATTTACTTAAGATTCATACCATACTAAAACTTGATGTATACTTGAGTACGTGGGGTACACAAGTAAACTTGATTTATATATGAAAACTTGAATTATACATGACACAACTATGTTTTCATACGAAGTATACAAACGTGAAATACAAAAACTGCATGAATTCACACCAACATTATGTTGACGTTTTTCCAAAACTCACATGTATTTCAGGTGACTAGAAGTGGATGTGCGCGCGGCCTTACTCATGCTTGTGGATGTCGCCTATGTTTATCTTTAAATAAAGTTGTAAACCTTTTTAAGACAATGTTTTATGCTATCTCGCGATGTAAACGCTAACTTATGTTTTCAATTTATGAAATGTTTGGTATTTGAAGACATTTTTATGAGCATGTAGAATGTTTACTAATCGTATGCAATGAAAACCTTTCATGATCACACCTTGTGCTTCCGCCGCAGAAAGGGGTGTGACAGATTGGTATCAGAGCTGTGATTTTAGTGAACCAGGATTCTTTCTCGAGTCTAGTCTACAATCTCTAGGATCCTTTCACGAAAACGATTTTTCAAAGAGTTTTCATTGCATAAAACGTCCCGCGACATCCACTACCTGAAACTTTTTACTAGAGTCTAGAAAAGACACTACAAGACCTAGGGTGCACAGAAGTAGCACTTGTGTTTAACTGAGGAATTACTTGCAATTATGTGTGATAATTAGCATATACTAGAAGTAGAATGTCACAAGTATACGTGTCTTTACCTGAAAGCGATGGCCTATCTGAAAGAAGAAATACGAGGATGAAACGAACTGTGCGGACTGCGCAAGGAGTTACGTAATTATGGATGCATACATAATTATGGAATTCAGTGCACAGAAACCACAGCAAGTCTTGTCACGTGTAGATTCCCTCAGTGCAAGCCTACTAAGTACTCTGCTAGAGTAATAATTGTTTGATGTCACTTATGTGGTATATACCTGTGAATATATATATGCTACTACTGTCTAGTGTGACGATATCAAACAAATGTTTAACCCTATTGTGTTATGTTCTGTCAGAACATGGCACCCAGGAAAGCTGTGAATGCTCGCAATGATGATCAACCTCCTCCTCCCCCACTGCCAAGAACTGCTGAAGAGCTGAACGCTCTACTGGAAGAAAGGATCTCCGCTGCTATCGCCCAATACGAGGCAAACCGAACTCAAGACAGTGGCGGCCCAAGCAACGCTAGACGTAATGGGAACGAAGATTCCTCTGGAGGCAATGCAGCTCTAGGTAACCTTAAGACGATTTGCTAAGCATGGAGAAATTTATGAACAGTCTTTGTTTCATTATTTCTTCGATTGCTCACATGTGAATTGGTTGAATCAATTCCAGACTGCACTTTCAAGCAGTTCCTCGACTGCAAGTCGATGAACTATGATGGCACAGGAGGTGCGGTAGCATTTGTACGCTGGACGGAGAAGACTGAAGCTACTATCCGCATGAGCAAGTGTACCGCGGATTAGCAAGTCACTTTTGCTGTTGGGTTGTTTGTTGATGAAGCTCTGACTTGGTGGAACTTGCAAGCCCAAACCTTGGGCGATGATGCCGCTTATGGCCTAACTTGGGATGAACTGAAGGAAAGAATGAGAGAGAAGTACTGCTCTCGTGCTGAACTCCAAAGACTGGAAACGGAGTTCTGGCACTTGACTATGGAAGGTGCTGACATTAATGGTTATACTCAAAGGTTCCACGATCTGTCTAGAGTGCTTCCCTACCTGGTGACTCCCGAATTCAAGCGCGTTGAACGCTACATTTGGGGACTGGCCCCAGAGTTTCGCGGCATGGTAACTTCGGCCAAACCTCAAACAATCACCGAGGCTGTAACTCTGGCTGTCAGCCTTACGGAAGATTGTGTTCGTTTGAAGAAGTTATCGTTGAACCCAACAGAGAAGACCGAGACACATGTTGAGTCGTCCAGTGACAAGAAGAGAAAGCATCCGAATCTGAATCAAGCAACTCGCAACAACAAAGGTTTCAGCTAGAAGCGCGACACTAACCCGCCTCAGGAGACGAAAACCCTTGCAACCAAAGGATACCAAAGCACCATGCCTAAATGGCAAAAATGTAAGTTTCATCATGAAGGAGCTTGTCGCATTCCAAGGTGCGACAAATGTGGTAGATTGGGTCATCAAACAGAAGACTGTTGGGGAAAAGGAAAGAACCGGAATGGAAATGGTGCTGGTAACAAGAATGGTAATGGGAAGGGGCGGAACCAAGGATGCTTCAGTTGTGGAAGCAATGATCATTTCATGAAGGACTACCCAAAGGGAAACAATGCTCAGGCTCGAGCATTTGTGATTGGAGCAAAGAACGCATGCGAGGACCCTAATGTGGTCAGCGGTACGTTTCTCATTAACAATCACTTTGCATCCATATTATTTGACACTGGTGCCGATTATAGCTTCATGTCCGTGGAATTTAAACGCATGCTTGGAATAGAATCTAGTAGATTAGAAATTCCTTACTCCATAGAACTAGCCAACGGTAAACTTATCAAATCAAGCGAAGTCGTTAGAGGCTGCACACTGGAACTTGGTGATCGAAGATTTAGCATCGACCTCTTACCTATTCAATTGGGTAGCTTTGATGTAGTGGTCGGAATGGACTGGTTGTCCAAGAACAAAGCTGAAGTCATTTGTCATGAGAAAATCATTCGCATTCCGTTGACGAATGATGAAACTCTCATCGTGCATGGAGAAAAACGAGACGCGCCTCTTCGAATCATCAGTTGTAGAAGGCACAGAAGTGCTTAAGGAAAGGATGTGTTGCCTTCCTACACGTTGTAGATAAGAAGGCTGAGGAGCCGAAACTCGAAGACATTCCTGTGGTGAAGGAATTTCCTGATGTTTTTCCCGAAGATCTGCCAGCACTACCTCCGTAACGACAAGTCGAATTCCGCATAGACTTGGTTCCAGGAGCCGCTCCTGTAGCCAAGGCTCCCTATCGACTTGCACCATCCGTGATGCAAGAATTATCTACACAACTCCAGGAGTTGTTGGATAAAGGATTCATAAGGCCAAGCTTCTCACCCTGGGGAGCTCCAGTATTGTTCGTGAAGAAAAAGGATGGAACTCTGCAGATGTGTATCGATTACAGAGAACTGAACAAGCTCACGATCAAGAATCGGTATCCACTACTGAGGATTGATGACTTATTTGATCAGTTGCAAGGATCAAGCTACTATTCCAAGATCAACCTTCGATATGGATACCATCAATTAAGGATATAGGAGGAAAGTATACCAAGGACTGCATTCAGAACACGCTATGGGCATTACGAGTTTCTTGTGATGCCATTCGGACTGACGAACGCATCAGTGGTCTTTATGGATCTGATGAACCGCGTATGCAAACCATATCTCGATAAATTCATGATTGTATTTATCGATGATATCCTGATTTACTCGCGAACGAAAGAAGAACATGAGCAACACCTCAGAACTATTCTGGAACTACTGAAGAAAGAGAAGCTTTATGCAAAGTTCTCGAAATGCGAATTCTGGATTCGCGAAGTACAATTTAATGGCCACGTTGTGAATGAGAAAGGCATTCATGTAGACCCATCCAAGATCGAAGCAATAAAGAATTGGGAAGCCCCCAAAACCCCAACTGAAGTTCGACAATTTTTGGGCTTAGCGGGCTATTATCGGCGATTCATCGAGAATTTCTCAAAGATAGCTCAACCGCTAACGACCCTTACTCAAAAAGACAAGAAATACGACTGGGGTTACAAACAGGAAGAAGCCTTCCAGCTACTTAAAAACAAGCTATGCGATGCACCAATACTATCATTACCCGAAGGCTTGGGTTGCGTGCTTATGCATCGCCAAAAAGTCATCGCTTACGCTTCAAGACAATTGAAGGTTCATGAAAGAAACTATACCACTCACGACCTGGAGCTGGGCGCAGTGGTATTCGCCTTGAAGATCTGGCGACACTATCTATATGGTACTCGATGTACAATCTTCACAGATCACAAAAGCCTACAGCACATATTTGATCAGAAAGAACTAAACATGCGACAGCGACGTTGGGTCGAGCTGCTGAACGATTATGACTGTGAGATTAAGTACCATCCTGGAAAGGCAAACGTTGTAGCAGACGCGTTAAGTCGAAAAGAGAGGGTTAAGACTCTAAGGGTCCGAGCACTAGAAATGACTATTCGAACGAACCTCACTGCACGTATACGCGACGCACAACAAGAAGCCCTTAAAATGGAAAACCGCAGAGCTGAATACCTCCGGGGTATGTTGAAATCCATGTTGCCAAATGAAGAGGGAGCCTTATACTTTAAGCAGCGTATTTGGGTTCCGCTCTATGGTGGCATACGGGAAGTCATCCTTGATGAAGCACATAAATCGAGATACTCGATCCATCCAGGATCGGACAAGATGTATCAAGACTTAAAATAATATTATTGGTGGCCGAGACTCAAGAGTGATGTTGTTGTTTATGTTGGAAAATGCCTAACCTGTGCTAAGGTTAAGGCTGAATATCAGAAGCCGTCCGGCCTCCTACAACAACCAGAGATTCCCGTGTGGAAGTGGGAACAAATCTCGATGGACTTCATAACGAAATTACCCAGGACCCCGAGAGGGCACGATATGATATGGGTAATAGTTGATCGATTAACGAAATCTGTGCATTTCCTACCGATCCGAGAAAAAGACAGCACTGGAAAGCTTGCTGAGATATACTTAAAAGAAATTGTGGCACGACATGGAGTGCTAGTCTCAATTATTTCAGACAGAGATGGACGCTTTGTCTCAAGAATCTGGCAATCATTTCAGGAAGCCTTTGGATCTCAATTAGATCTAAGCACAGCCTTCCATCCACAAACAGACGGCCAGAGCGAACGGACTATACAAACGTTAGAAGATATGCTTCGCGCATGTGTTATGGATCTAGGCGGCAGCTGGGATACTCACTTACCGTTAGTGGAGTTTTTTTTGGGTAAAGGGTTACCCCGGTGAATCTATTATAACAACCGAAAATAAGTACAAGTAGTGAGGATGAGTTCCACACTAGTTCATATACAGGACATGCCCCATATATGTAAGCCAACAAACATAAAAGTACCTATGACATCACATCAACCTATCCTACTATACATCATGCAAAGATATCTAGCAGGCAAAAACAATACATAACCAAAATCTTCAACCTCCATCATAAAAAATGAAGTTGCCACGAAACGGCAGCCCCTTTAGACGAACCAAAGATAATCTAACCATTGGAGAACTTTATGGAAGAGGTGCTTGCTCCTGCTCTAGAAGACGAAGGATATGTACCCGAAGTCATAGACTCATTGGTTTCATCATAGACAACTTCAACCCCTTCCTCATCTAAATCCACATGAATCTGTCTACCCCCTTTATTTCTCCCTTGAATTGAACCACCATGTCCCCCAACATAATCAAGAGCAGAAAACGGATTATGAGTTTGTATTTTATGGGAAGTAGAAACCTGCTGAGTAGCAACGGCCTTTTTCTTCCTATCCACCGGTCTATACTCAAATTTAGGCTTCTGGTTATTAACTTGAAAGCCATTCTTCTTTGCACTCTTCTTAACCTGAACTTCAGTGAAACCATCCTCGTCTACTTTTGGCCTGTTAGTAGGAGGTTTGGATGTTGAGCTAATACGTTTAGGGTATTCCTCAGAGTCATGCCCAAACACACAACAGTGAGCACATCTCGGAGGTTCCCATTCATACTCAACCCGAATAGTCTCCGTAACATATTTGTTTCCATCCAATTCAGGAATAGCCATGGTTATAGTGCCTTTCAAATCCTGATCAGCCTATATTTCAATGAGAGCCCTAGCATAGCTGCTCCGTCCCCAAGCCTCATTACACATATCAATAGTATACGAATCCAGCCGCACAGGATACCCAATTTTTGAAGCCAGCATGCTTAAACCATCATCAGAATACGCCACTAGAGGGACGTCATGCAATTTCACCCAAACTGCAACCTTTTTAGACTCTTCTTTTTTAAGGTTGTTTGTAGGGGACCAAATGTTGAGAAACATAGGTTTGTTACGGATCATCCAAGGTCCCCCTTCAAGAACAGCGTCCATTCCCTTTCTATATTCAAACTTGAAGAAAAAGAACCCATTTGAATTCATCATCGTTTTTAGAAGACCATGTTTCTTCCAATTTGTTCTCACAAAATATTCAACTACTGGATATGCAATTCTATCCCCCAGGAAATAACCATAAAGAGTGTTAGCTAACCTGTTGTTAACCTGGCAAACAGAGTCAATCGGTAGCACTACATCCACACCATCCAAAGAGGCATCTGAGTTTAGCGTTCGAAAATTGACTTTCGGAACTTGCTTAGCCGCATCATTGGCCTTCCTAGCGCTTTCATCCTCATTTTGATTCTGATTTGGATTACCAGCCCGCTTAGAACCTCCCTGCACTACCTGTTTGTTTAGGACCACATCAGCATACAATTGTTGTTGGACTCGAGCATTATCACCCTGTTCCTGCTTTCGCACACGAGCAGGGCTGACATCATTTAGCGGAAGCATAAATGATACCTTTCGCTTATCAAAAACCACTGCATAATCCTCATCTGGGGAATCAGAACAGCCAAGAACGTAGTCAGTATCATTCAGCGGTAACATGAACCGAGCCTTCTTATTACCCACTTCTGAAACCGTAGGAATTTGTGACAATTATCTTGGCTCAAAAGGTTTCCCATCAATACTTCTGATCTTTCTCGCAAACACGTTTGAATTATCCTCATTTTGTTCTTCCTTATCAACAGCCATAGCACAGAATGTAAACTACAAACCAGCCAAAACCTAGATAAGGTTTGAGCAGGTGTTTGCCTAACCCCTGATGATAACCCCAAGACATGATTGGATTAGAAGAAGTACAATCTGATCGCACATCAAACAGCAACGGATGGAGCAGGACTACCGAAACCCTAAAGAAGTTATGTAACGAACCGGTTGCTCACACCCCTTAGACAATTGTAAAAAACCAAGAACAAGAGAAACAAAACCCTAAAATCGAAAACCTAATCTGACTTCAATTGGTTAGAACCTAAGGAACGATTAAGGGATTCCTTACCAGAGAAGAAATCAAACCTCCTTAGATGCTAAAGAAAATCAATCAAGATCAGGTATGGATGGAACGATCTAGGGTTTTCACGAAATCGCCAAAGTCACCCAGAGCTTCCCCATTTTCGTGAACCATTGATACCATTAGTGAAGTTTTCCTACAATAACAGTTATCATACAAGCATAAAAGCCGCACCGTTCGAAGCTCTGTATGGCCGCAAGTGTCGGTCGCCCTTATGTTGGGCAGACACTGGAGATAAACGTATGGTTGGTCCTGAACTTGTGCAAGAGACAACCGACAAGATTATGCAGATCCGAGAGCGCATTAAGGCGGCCCGAGATCGACAAAAGAGCTATGCTGATAAAAAACGAAAACCCTTACAGTTCGAGGTTGGAGACAAAGTTTTGTTGAAGGTCTCACCTTGGAAGGGCATAGTCAGATTTGGAAAGCGTGGAAAGCTGAACCCACGATACGTCGGATCATTCAAAATCTTGGAAAGAATTGGTACCGTGGCATACAAGTTGGAATTACCGGAAGAACTTAATGGAGTACATGATACGTTTCATGTATCCAATCTCAAGAAGAGTCCAACACAAGAAAACGTGATCATCCCGGTGGATGAAGTGCATATTGATGACACCCTCTGATTTACAGAACAACCCGTTGAGGTTACCGACTGGAAAGTCAACAAGACCAGGAGGAGCACTGTTAAACTTGTCAAAGTACGTTGGAACTCTAAGCACGGACCCGAGTACACATGGGAACGTGAAGACCAGTTCAAAGAAAAGTATCCCACCTATTCAAGAAGACTCCTGCGAGAGTTAGTTCAGCCTGAATTTCGGGACGAAATTCTTTTAACGGGGGGAGACTGTGACAACTGGCACAAAACCGGTAATTTCCGTACACTTTAATTATTGTTTAATGACTACAATTATGTGCTTAGATGTCAACATTGTCTGATTACATACTAAGCAAGTGAATTCATGCACGTTGTATACTACAAAATATTGCTTTATGCATAAACGAGAGCGTTGCGTCAGAAATACTAGTAAACTCACCGGTAAGACACATTGTGTCAACAATTCTGCAGAAAGCAGTCAGACAATAAAATTGGAGCCTAGGTGTAGGTCCAAAGACAAGAATACATTAAAACCCAAGAGTTAATACAAGGGTTTTATATATAGACATTTCGGAAGCAAATATAAGCACTAAAAAGCACCCGAAACGCACTTTAAGTGCAGAATTTTAATAAATTCAGCTCTAATCAGCTTTTAACAACATAAATATCATGCAAAAATTTCGTTTTATCATCCATAATACTTCCCTAAGTGTCGGGAATCGAAAGTGCTACAAAAAGGTACTTAAACGACACTAAAAAGTGTAATTTAGCACTTTAACGAATCGGTATCTAACCGAACAACCGGACATTACCCGGAACACCAAAATAATGCTAGAAGCATTGTTTTTATTTTTCTGAGCAAGTTAGGGTCAACGAACACCCTAACACACCTTATATCATATAACACACTAACATACTAATTATAACACTTCAAATCTAACTAACTTGTAACTAGATCATCACCACAAAACCTCATACCCCCCCTTGTTGAACCGGTTGGAACTAGTGGGGACACCCCCACAATACTTTGATTATTTTAATTGTGTTGTTGGGTAATTAGAAACACTTTGTATGTTGGTTAAACATAAGAGATGGTTTATAAATAAGTTCCTTGGATAATCACCTTCTCTCATCAAAGCACCCATCAACAAACTTCTCTCCTTTCCTTCTTCCTCCCTCACAGCCGAACACCACCATCCATCATACACCCACCTTCAAGTCTTGTTCAAGCCATTCCCATACATACAAAGGTGCAATAGGATCAACGAACAAGCTTGGTGCACTCGGAAGCTCAAGGACCACTCTAGATTTCTCTTATCCACCACTTTTATGCCTTGTTTCTTCCCTAGCCTTGTGCTAGTAGTAAGTGCTTAAAAACTTCATCTTGTTCTTATTTTTAGTGGTTAATAGATGATAGAATGGTAAAATATGAAGAAACTCTAAAGAACATGAACAAGTCTTGAACATAATGGATAAAGAGTGGATAAAGAGAAGATATATGGGTAAATCATGTGAATCTTGTGAAACTATGATTATTTGATGATGTTTGTTAGTAGAAGTAGGGTGGATCATCATCTAGACATACTAGTTCATGTTTAAGAACATGAACTAGTAAGATGTAAATGTTAGAGTCTTAAAGGATGATGAAACCATCCATACATGAACTTGAACTTGAATAAACATGAGTTTTCTTGCAAAATGAAGTTGTAAACTTGTAGATCTACAAGTGGTTCTTCGGAAGAACCAAGTGGAAAATACTAGATTGTTAAAAACCCGGATCTTGTATGAACTAAAATCATTTTTAGTAAGTAAACAAGTGTATAAACACTTGTGTAACAAAAAAAAAATCTCACAAAGAAATATTTTTGGAAAATAAGACTAGAAGATGTGAAAATGCACTTCCTTTAAAAATAAAGTTTTTAAGAAACTAAACTTATTTTTAAAGATAACAAGACCTACTAAACATGTTAGTAACTTACTACATATTTTTACAAACTTTCAAGTTCATAAGTTTGTGGTATATGCTTGTTTTGACAAGTTTGGTAAATAAAGATTGTGTTGTTGATATTGTTGTTGATTTTAAAAGAAAATAAACACATGTTTTGAAAACATGGGAATCCTCCATTTTTAGGGGAAACTCTATCAAAATTTCTATAAATTTTGACACTTAGAAAAATATAAGTTTTTGAGAAACTTATTCCCTAAAAATGTATCTAAAAATATTACCAAGGTTTCCCTAATTTTTGGTGATAAGAAATGAGGATTTCTTCAAGAATAAAAATGGATATTAAGTATGTATATATTTTTGAGAAAAATATATATTTTTATTGATCACCACATTTTGTGCTAAGTGTATGTAGTATGTATTATACTTGATAGTGTATTAGGACTTGAAAATACACTAAGTACTCTTGAGAAGTAAAAACACAAAGATACACATACAACATACAAGATACATAATTCGGGTGCAAAACACAAAATACTTATATTTATTTTTGGGAAAATAATATAAGTAAGATACATAGTTAAAAATATGAATTATTTTTAACACATGAACGAATGTACAAAAGAGAGTGACTGTACTTGTGCGACGCAAGTCTAGTGACTAACGTTAAGAAAACGGGTATAGGTCACGACGTTAATTAAGCAAATCCGGTGAAGTTTACGACGCAAGGAACGCAAAGTTGTGAGTTCATGCTCCCCCTTTTCTTTTAACCGTTTTCAGTTTTATAACTTCGGGGGTGAAATACACGTACAAATGTTACAATGTTTATAAATGGTATGATACAAAAATAAGAAGCACACTTGGTGAGACCGAGTACCGAGTATGATGCATTTTGAGAAATGATACGAGAAATCGTGTCACGAATAGGGTACCATAAGCACCATTAATCAACAATATACCTAGACCGCAGAACAAAAGGTTAGATCTAACGGGTGCCGGGCAGCCACACTCTTGGTGAGGACGAGTACCGAGTAGTGCTTTTGTGTCTCAGAATATGCCAACTAGAAAAATGCCTAAGGTTTGGTGACTTCCTATGTCGTGTCACATATTAATGGCCTTGCAAACCATTAACAATTCTGATACTTACTGGAATACTTTATTTACTTAAGATTCATACCATACTAAAACTTGATGTATACTTGAGTACGTGGGGTACACAAGTAAACTTGATTTATACTTGAAGTACGTGGGGTACACAACTAAACTTGAATTATACATGAGTACGTGGTGTACACATGAATACTTGATTTATATATGAAAACTTGAATTATACATGACACAACTATGTTTTCATACGAAGTATACAAACGTGAAATACAAAAACTGCATGAATTCACACCAACATTATGTTGACGTTTTTTTCCAAAACTCACATGTATTTCAGGTGACTAGAAGTGGATGTGCGCGCGGCCTTACTCATGCTTGTGGATGTCGCCTATGTTTATCTTTAAATAAAGTTGTAAACCTTTTTAAGACAATGTTTTATGCTATCTCGCGATGTAAACGCTAACTTATGTTTTCAAATTATGAAATGTTTGGTATTTGAAGACATTTTTATGAGCATGTAGAATGTTTACTAATCGTATGCAATGAAAACCTTTCGTGATCACACCTCGTGCTTCCGCCGCAGAAAGGGGTGTTACAGACTAGACTAAACATCTAGGAAACAAAATATAACGAAAAAACACGTCAATCAGCCTACATCAAATACAACCAGATCTCCATGAATCTCCCACTTCTCAAGAAGTATCCTCACTTTCGACGTATTCTTGAACTTTAAACCCATCAACCAATATCGGACTGTATAAAAAATCGAAGCACATATAGTTTCTGGGGGCCTTGCATGGTTCTTGAATAAACGAATGTTTCTTTCTCGCCAAATAACATAAGCAGTAGCAGCAACAATCAACCGACACACTAAGTTAGCAGCGGACTTGGACCTAGCTTGTCACACCCCGACCGCGTAGAACAACAAATCGCGGCGGAAACATCGGGGCGTGTCGCAACAGAATTAATGTTTCACAACCATGGAAATTTAAGTTTCGTTTTATTGATAAACAGTGTTACAATGTCTAAATCAAACAAGGATATACAACATAATTAACTAGTCTTGCATCTTTTATTGTCACTAAAGCCCAAGTCTGTCTATATGTATCTTGATCATCTTATGCAACAGCTCCTGAAAAACACATGTGAAAATAGGTACGTCAGCATAAAAATGCCTGTGAGATACATAGGTTTTGTGAAAATGAGATTCATGACTTATGTTTAAGAAAATGTTTAGTCATGAACCTTTTAGTTTGCTTTGTCTTTATAAATCATTTGAAAAATAATAAGTTCAGATGATATGTATAAATAAGAATAATGTATGGTTAAATGAATAACCATGTAGAAATGAGTTTGTATAGGATAAGTTGTTTGTAAATCAATGTCTTGTGAAAAGTATGATATTTGTAATAAATGTTATATATCTCAAACTGAAATGATTCAAATAACGCTACAATATGTGATATCATACAAACACTTATATATAGGAAGTACCAGCGGCGTATCCACATTGCTTGTATCATATCACACACGCATCGTTACTTAATCACTTAATCAAACCAAACCAATGTAATAAGTCTATGTTTAAACGAATTGTCAAATGTATTGAATAATATGTCAAAGTGTTCATGTCAAGATGTAAATTATGTCAAAATGTCTATGTCAAATATCCATATCAAATGTCTATGTCAAATATCCATGTCAAATGTCTATGTCCAAAAGTAGTCAAGTAATGTATAACCAAAATGATATGTATGGTAAGTAAAATTTAGACTACTTAAACCATAAGTAAAAATGTACAAAACAAAGTATTGAAGTAAAACTTGGTTTAAATCAAAGTTATGTTTTGTAAGATATATGCATGCTATACTGAATATGAACATTTATGCGGTATTGTGAAAATTCATACATCCAAGCCTTGAGACAGACGGATAACTATGTAAAAGTGAGTTATCAAGAGAATATGTATTCGGATTCGGTCATTCCTTTCATCCCCTTTCCCTGGGATGTCCGGAACGGGATTTGTCAAGTCCTATGGTACCACTACCTACTACCGAGCGGCATGATCGGTGTTAATGAATGTATACTATAGTTTAAACAAACCAAATGTCATACCAAAATGTAAGCATGTTTTATGAAGATAATGTACCTAGTATGCTAGAGTAAACATACAGGGTAGAGCTGTAAAACAATGTGTCCATATGTTACTGGAACATATGCAACAGAGATGCAATGTAAAATGATGTACTAAGTATGCTAAGTTAACATACAAAGTAGAAAAGTCATGTAAATCAATGCGCTAGCATGCTATCAGTCAACATACCTAGCAGAAATGTAATGTAAATCATGTACTAATAGTGTACTAATGAACATAACAAGTATATGATATGAAAACAGGAAAGCATGAAAGTAACAAGTAGGCACATGTGTTCCACCCCAAAACAGTTTGGAAAACAGTAAAAGAGGGGTCTATGTACTCACCTGAGATTGCTCAGTAGTTCTGGAGTGACAACTAAACAATGCTAGAGATCGCGGATATCAAACGGCACCTAGTATAGGTAACTATGTTAATAAACCAGACCTAGATCGGAAGATTGGGTAGCATTAGGGTTTGTAAACCAAACGAGTGTAGAGACTCGTGTCATTTGGTTTAACAAAGCCTACATACTAAATGAAACTTAACCTGAGTGATTTCGACCCATTACGACCCGTTTAGGTAGCTTATGCTACTTTAACGCGTCGTTCGCGTGAAACGCGTTCGGACCGCCTAACTAGCCCTATGACAAGTGTTATATGCCTAAACATATTCCATAATTAGTTATGTGACAAAGGTTTAGGTTACATATGCTTAATTACCAATTATACATGAAAAGGGTATTCTGGTAATTTACCTAAGGCATATAAACTACCTATCATACAACTACTTAAACGATGCGACCATAGGGTATAACCTCGGAAGGTTATTCCCTACCTACTATGGTCACCTAATGTGTTTGGTCGGATCCTAATGATCGACCAAACTGGGTCGGGTTCGAAGGTATAAGCGATTGATCATATCGCTTACCCTACGACCCTAGACAACGTGGTAATCAGTAGGCATAGTCCCAAGGGACTATGACCATCGTGATCACAATCACGTTGCGAAGTTCAAACGAACTTCGCATTGACCATTACTGGTCAATGCTGAAAGTCAAACAAAGTTTGACTTGCTGAAAGTCAAACAAAGTTTGACTTTCTGACTCGAAAAGCAGTAAAATAAGGAAAAGAACGAAAGAATACTTACGAAGGGTCCCCGAATGCTAATCTAGATCAATATAGTTCAGGTATGAAACAAGGTTTCAACTTAGAACACAATCAATTAGATTCTAGTGCTTTAAAAAAATGAAAGGCATGGGGTATATATAGTTTTCGGTGAACCGTTGAGATCATTTCATGGAAACTGTGATTCGATCACATCCGTACACTTGTTGAAAGGTTATGGAAGCCACATATGCTCCTTATCTTAGTGACTAAGCAACTTAAAACATGTGGTTAAGGATCAATCAGCTGCAACTTGTGTTTAGAAACATTGAATCTGATCAGATAGTCAGTCGCGTAGCGCGACAGGTAGCCCCATAGGCGTCGCGCTACGCTAGCACCTCCCCTGAATCAGAAAGTTTCAAAATTGGCAGCAATGGTCCCTGCATGTGTTTAAGGCCTTTTTCGATGCGTTTGAACCCCGTTAACCTCATTTCAAGGCTCTAAAATGAAGTTAAAGTATAGGGAACTCAAAACATACTCAAAAATATGCCGGATGATGGTTCGTTTGGTCGTACGAACGCGATGTTCGCTTAATTACGACGGAATGCGCATAAGCGCGAAAAACGATCCAAATGACGAAACGAATGGATTTTTCTTAAGGCGAACACTAAAATATAATGTAGTCATGCTTACATAAATTTTTGGAAGTCCAGATGTATTCAGAACGTAAGTTATGCGCGAAAATGCAAACTTGTGCACTTTTTGACACTTTTAGTCCCTGAATGACACAAAAGTTTATTTTAGCACACCGAACCCCTCAAAGCCTATTTCTAAGCTATGTAAAGGATATTTATGGTATGTTTAACTTATGGTAATGTTCCGGAATGTCTGTTACAGTTCAAATTGGCATACTTTCGCAGTTTGTCCACTTTAGTCCCTGTAAGCGAATTAACTTGATTTCGGCATACCAAACCTTCCAAAACTTATTTCTAAGTTATGTAAAGGTTATTTAAGGTATGTTAAGCCTATTTCACTATTCCGGAGTGTTCGTTGTATTAAACTGGTTATATTTACGCATCGGTGCGCGTATAACCTTCCAGAAAGCGAATTTAGAGTTTGAAATTGAACGAGAGATGATATGTGCAAATGATACACATATTTTTACAAATCCCAAGTATGAATTATAATATTTCATTGGTTTGGTATTTGTTTGATGGCCGTGAAGGCACAGGTGTTACAGTCTCCCCTACTTTAGGAAATTTCGTCCCGAAATTTATTTAGAGGAAACTTGTGAGAGCTTGAAAGCATGAAGTTGAAAAGATCGAACAACATTGGTTTGGGTTCTGAACTTCTAGTAACTTTAATAACATCATGATTGCAATGTAAGAGGGATACTTATATACAAGTATATGAAGCGTCATTGGTGCGTCCACCGTACCTCCATTACATCGTTCTCATTTCGTTAGTGTTGTCACTATTGGTTCTTACACATAACAAATCTTACTGGGTTTCTGTGCACTAAATTTCATAATTATGTACGCGTCCATAATTAGACAATTCCTTGCCCAGTTCACACAGTCTATTTTATAATGTGTAGTGTGAAACCAAATGAACAATCCTGTGATGAGTGTGACTAGACCGCCATAGAATCCTTTTAATTAAATCAATAAATGATCTAAATAGACTATCAAGGAGTCTGTCCAGCTACATCACTAGATGTCGTTCTTTCACCAAATTGTGAATCAATCCTTTTGACTAGACCTCTAAAGGGTCTCTTATGAATCATGGAGTAGTACTATATAATCCAAGGGTCTTAACTATTACATAGAAGCCCATTTAGGATTTAAGGTAGTACCTTTTTGAATATCCTACTACGAATCCCTCATATCAAGATATGAAAGATTCTACGAGGATTTGGATAATGAATACCCAGAGTATACCAAAAACACAAAACATGCATAAATGAAAACACCAAATATGTAAACACATAATCACATAACCACAAAATTGTTTAACTAGAAGTTTGTTCTGCTAACATAGTACATGTATTTAAAGCACACTAGGAATCCATCTCGTGGATTTCATTTGGTACTTTAAACATTATCAAGAATCTAACTATAAAGATAGAAAGATTCAAAAAGAAAATTCGATTTCGATTATAAAGAATCGAAATGTTCGAATTAAGGTACATAAGGAATCCAATTAAGGACTCTGATTTGAATGATGATTATCCACAAGGGTCTAAATATGAAGATAAAAAGATCCCATATGGATTTTAGAAGTTGAAGATGTTTTGAAACCTTGCACTGGACGTGCTTATGTCAAAACATGAAGTTGAAATGCTTTACAAAGTTGAGATGCCAGATATGCCAAGGCGACATATGAAGCTAAATTTGAAAGTTAAGTCGATGTACGAGGAAAATATTTTTGAAAACTGTGCATGGGGTTCTTTTAAGAAAAAATGTGTTTACCGTTTTTGAAACCTTATATATAATACTTTTGAAATAAAGTAGGTGTATTAGATAGATATATTTACAAAAAATGTTTTAAAATCATGAGAGATGAATTTTGAAATTATGTATAAGGTTTTTGAAAGACATGAATGATGCTTTTCGAAATCATGCACTTGATAAGGAAATGTATTGTGTTAATATTGTCTTCAGACTATATGAAATATTTTGAAATTAGAAAGGTTGGTTTTGATAACATGGCCAATGTTTTTGAAATAACATAGACAATGCATCTAGAAAAATTGTTTTCAAACTATATGAAATGTTTTGAGATCATGAAGATTGTTTTGAAATACTGGTACTGTGTATGTTGAAAAATCAAAACGTAATGGGTATGAGATTTGAAAATATCCTTAGTTATCCAACCAAGGATTCAAAGGTACTGATGTGCAAAAAAAAACATGATTACTCATAATTTCACTTTATTTTCTGTACTTCGTATCTTAGAATGAAACGAGTACTTAAAATTTTCGAAGGAATCATGAGTGATCATTTGAAAGAGAGAATCACAAAAGTAGTTTGTAAGGAACATAGTTCCTTGATGTAGGTATCATAGGAAAAGTCATACACACATGAAATTATACTTGTATATCAGAATTGTGAACAACAAAAATTTATTTATGAACGAGACATATCGTTTCACAATACACGAAAACAAAAGAAACAAAGGCATAAGACAGCAACATCCTTTGTTCAGCTAAATGCTCATCCGTGGGTCGGATTTGCATTAGCAAGCTTTGGGCATCGGTTTCTATAGTGGGTCAGATCCCCACAATTGTAACAGGCACCAGGTGGGTAGTGTGGTCGTGCAGCTTGACCCTGTTGCTGAGCAAGAGGCTGAGCAACTTGTTGAGCCGGGTTCTGAACTGGGCGATTCGGATTAGCAGGGATGCGGCAGGTGTTAGCAAGATGACCTGATCTTCCGCAGTTGGTGCACTGACGACACTGGAGGTGTGGTTGATGATGGCCGTTACACCTGTTGCACAAAGGTGCATTGCCAAAATAAGGCTTCTTGGCTAGTGGTTGCGCAGGCTGATTTGATGCAGCTTGGGCCTGTGCAGTAATGGCATTGTTTTGGGAAACCTTATGCTTCCTTGCCCTCTTGGATGAACTAGAATCCTTCCCATTCTTGTTCTGACCTTTCTTGCTATCCTCCTTGTCAGACGACTGTTTCTCGCCCTTGTCACCCTTCCTGTGTAATTTATTCTTCCGAATCTGCGACTCAGTCAATGTCGCTGATAACTCGATCGCCTGACGGAGTGTGGCAGGGTTACTACCAGTAAGGATGTCTTGTACCGAGTCAGGTAGGCCGTCGATGTACCTTTCGATAGCTATGTCAAGTGGGGTAACCATTGTCGGGCAAAGCAGACTCAGCTCCTCAAACCTATCAGTATACGCCCTGTGCTCACCACTATCTTGCTTCAACTCATCAAATTCCTTCTCCAAAGCTCGCTGTTCATGACGAGGACAGAATTCCCTCATCATAAGGGCTCTCAGTTCAGCCCATGTCTGTGCGAGAGCAACTTCGGCACCTCTGTCTCTCATAACCCCGTTCCACCATGTCAAAGCCCTCTTCTGAAATACGCTCGAAGAAAACTCTACCTTGCGATTTTCCGGACACTGTACATGGCGAAAAGTATTCTCTATGCTCTCGAACCACTGAAGAAGCCCAGTCGCCCCTTCAGAACCACTAAACTTGAGTGGTTTAGCCTGGTTAAAATCCTTGTATTTGCATGTAACATTGTTGTTGTTGTTGGCTTGGATCCATTGAGCAAAGAGGTTTGGGAATTGAGCAGCCATTTGCTGCGCAATGATTTCTGCCAGCTCGGCAGTCTCTATCTGGTTTTCGCGTCGAGGAGGCATTGTCTAAAAGAGGAAACATGAAAGGAAACGAGTGAGAGAATTAGACGAAAAGAATGAGATGAAACAAATCTGATGAAAGCAAGGGTAGTGGTCATTTCTTTGTTACCACAAGGTAAACAAACGACACACAGTGACTAATCAAAGTAAATGGGTCAAAAATAATGTATCGCGAAGACATGCTCGCCTATAAGTGAACACTCATCCCAAGAATTCCCAGGTAAGCACAACTGGTCTCGCGTCTGATGAGATGTATACGAAGTGCTTGCCTAGCCAGAAAACCCAGAATACAGGCATTCACCCTTCCAGCTTGCACGTGTTCACATTATTAAAAACCCAAAACCTTGACGAGAATTTTGAAAACTTAAAGGGGTTCAAAACCATATAACAGAGGGTTCAAAACCTTACAATAGAGGGTTCAAAACCTAGAAATTAATCATCCTAGAACAGATGATTAGTTTTCAAAGCGGTTTTGAAATTTATGTTCTTGTTGTGGTCGTCACCTATATCGTCACCTAAGGATAGGTGACGGTATTGTTTTATGACTAAACGCAAGTAAACTCGCGTTAGGGTCCTAAGAGAGTTATAGACTAGGTTAAAGCATTACTAATAACCTAATTCCCTATAACCATTGGCTCTGATACCATCTTTTCTGTCACACCCCGACCGCGTAGAACAACAAATCGCGGCGGAAACATCGGGGCGTGTCGCAACAGAATTAATGTTTCACAACCATGGAAATTTAAGTTTCGTTTTATTGATAAACAGTGTTACAATGTCTAAATCAAACAAGGATATACAACATAATTAACTAGTCTTGCATCTTTTATTGTCACTAAAGCCCAAGTCTGTCTATATGTATCTTGATCATCTTATGCAACAGCTCCTGAAAAACACATGTGAAAATAGGTACGTCAGCATAAAAATGCCTGTGAGATACATAGGTTTTGTGAAAATGAGATTCATGACTTATGTTTAAGAAAATGTTTAGTCATGAACCTTTTAGTTTGCTTTGTCTTTATAAATCATTTGAAAAATAATAAGTTCAGATGATATGTATAAATAAGAATAATGTATGGTTAAATGAATAACCATGTAGAAATGAGTTTGTATAGGATAAGTTGTTTGTAAATCAATGTCTTGTGAAAAGTATGATATTTGTAATAAATGTTATATATCTCAAACTGAAATGATTCAAATAACGCTACAATATGTGATATCATACAAACACTTATATATAGGAAGTACCAGCGGCGTATCCACATTGCTTGTATCATATCACACACGCATCGTTACTTAATCACTTAATCAAACCAAACCAATGTAATAAGTCTATGTTTAAACGAATTGTCAAATGTATTGAATAATATGTCAAAGTGTTCATGTCAAGATGTAAATTATGTCAAAATGTCTATGTCAAATATCCATATCAAATGTCTATGTCAAATATCCATGTCAAATGTCTATGTCCAAAAGTAGTCAAGTAATGTATAACCAAAATGATATGTATGGTAAGTAAAATTTAGACTACTTAAACCATAAGTAAAAATGTACAAAACAAAGTATTGAAGTAAAACTTGGTTTAAATCAAAGTTATGTTTTGTAAGATATATGCATGCTATACTGAATATGAACATTTATGCGGTATTGTGAAAATTCATACATCCAAGCCTTGAGACAGACGGATAACTATGTAAAAGTGAGTTATCAAGAGAATATGTATTCGGATTCGGTCATTCCTTTCATCCCCTTTCCCTGGGATGTCCGGAACGGGATTTGTCAAGTCCTATGGTACCACTACCTACTACCGAGCGGCATGATCGGTGTTAATGAATGTATACTATAGTTTAAACAAACCAAATGTCATACCAAAATGTAAGCATGTTTTATGAAGATAATGTACCTAGTATGCTAGAGTAAACATACAGGGTAGAGCTGTAAAACAATGTGTCCATATGTTACTGGAACATATGCAACAGAGATGCAATGTAAAATGATGTACTAAGTATGCTAAGTTAACATACAAAGTAGAAAAGTCATGTAAATCAATGCGCTAGCATGCTATCAGTCAACATACCTAGCAGAAATGTAATGTAAATCATGTACTAATAGTGTACTAATGAACATAACAAGTATATGATATGAAAACAGGAAAGCATGAAAGTAACAAGTAGGCACATGTGTTCCACCCCAAAACAGTTTGGAAAACAGTAAAAGAGGGGTCTATGTACTCACCTGAGATTGCTCAGTAGTTCTGGAGTGACAACTAAACAATGCTAGAGATCGCGGATATCAAACGGCACCTAGTATAGGTAACTATGTTAATAAACCAGACCTAGATCGGAAGATTGGGTAGCATTAGGGTTTGTAAACCAAACGAGTGTAGAGACTCGTGTCATTTGGTTTAACAAAGCCTACATACTAAATGAAACTTAACCTGAGTGATTTCGACCCATTACGACCCGTTTAGGTAGCTTATGCTACTTTAACGCGTCGTTCGCGTGAAACGCGTTCGGACCGCCTAACTAGCCCTATGACAAGTGTTATATGCCTAAACATATTCCATAATTAGTTATGTGACAAAGGTTTAGGTTACATATGCTTAATTACCAATTATACATGAAAAGGGTATTCTGGTAATTTACCTAAGGCATATAAACTACCTATCATACAACTACTTAAACGATGCGACCATAGGGTATAACCTCGGAAGGTTATTCCCTACCTACTATGGTCACCTAATGTGTTTGGTCGGATCCTAATGATCGACCAAACTGGGTCGGGTTCTAAGGTATAAGCGATTGATCATATCGCTTACCCTACGACCCTAGACAACGTGGTAATCAGTAGGCATAGTCCCAAGGGACTATGACCATCGTGATCACAATCACGTTGCGAAGTTCAAACGAACTTCGCATTGACCATTACTGGTCAATGCTGAAAGTCAAACAAAGTTTGACTTGCTGAAAGTCAAACAAAGTTTGACTTTCTGACTCGAAAAGCAGTAAAATAAGGAAAAGAACGAAAGAATACTTACGAAGGGTCCCCGAATGCTAATCTAGATCAATATAGTTCAGGTATGAAACAAGGTTTCAACTTAGAACACAATCAATTAGATTCTAGTGCTTTAAAAAAATGAAAGGCATGGGGTATATATAGTTTTCGGTGAACCGTTGAGATCATTTCATGGAAACTGTGATTCGATCACATCCGTACACTTGTTGAAAGGTTATGGAAGCCACATATGCTCCTTATCTTAGTGACTAAGCAACTTAAAACATGTGGTTAAGGATCAATCAGCTGCAACTTGTGTTTAGAAACATTGAATCTGATCAGATAGTCAGTCGCGTAGCGCGACAGGTAGCCCCATAGGCGTCGCGCTACGCTAGCACCTCCCCTGAATCAGAAAGTTTCAAAATTGGCAGCAATGGTCCCTGCATGTGTTTAAGGCCTTTTTCGATGCGTTTGAACCCCGTTAACCTCATTTCAAGGCTCTAAAATGAAGTTAAAGTATAGGGAACTCAAAACATACTCAAAAATATGCCGGATGATGGTTCGTTTGGTCGTACGAACGCGATGTTCGCTTAATTACGACGGAATGCGCATAAGCGCGAAAAACGATCCAAATGACGAAACGAATGGATTTTTCTTAAGGAGAACACTAAAATATAATGTAGTCATGCTTACATAAATTTTTGGAAGTCCAGATGTATTCAGAACGTAAGTTATGCGCGAAAATGCAAACTTGTGCACTTTTTGACACTTTTAGTCCCTGAATGACACAAAAGTTTATTTTAGCACACCGAACCCCTCAAAGCCTATTTCTAAGCTATGTAAAGGATATTTATGGTATGTTTAACTTATGGTAATGTTCCGGAATGTCTGTTACAGTTCAAATTGGCATACTTTCGCAGTTTGTCCACTTTAGTCCCTGTAAGCGAATTAACTTGATTTCGGCATACCAAACCTTCCAAAACTTATTTCTAAGTTATGTAAAGGTTATTTAAGGTATGTTAAGCCTATTTCACTATTCCGGAGTGTTCGTTGTATTAAACTGGTTATATTTACGCATCGGTGCGCGTATAACCTTCCAGAAAGCGAATTTAGAGTTTGAAATTGAACGAGAGATGATATGTGCAAATGATACACATATTTTTACAAATCCCAAGTATGAATTATAATATTTCATTGGTTTGGTATTTGTTTGATGGCCGTGAAGGCACAGGTGTTACAGTCTCCCCTACTTTAGGAAATTTCGTCCCGAAATTTATTTAGAGGAAACTTGTGAGAGCTTGAAAGCATGAAGTTGAAAAGATCGAACAACATTGGTTTGGGTTCTGAACTTCTAGTAACTTTAATAACATCATGATTGCAATGTAAGAGGGATACTTATATACAAGTATATGAAGCGTCATTGGTGCGTCCACCGTACCTCCATTACATCGTTCTCATTTCGTTAGTGTTGTCACTATCGGTTCTTACACATAACAAATCTTACTGGGTTTCTGTGCACTAAATTTCATAATTATGTACGCGTCCATAATTAGACAATTCCTTGCCCAGTTCACACAGTCTATTTTATAATGTGTAGTGTGAAACCAAATGAACAATCCTGTGATGAGTGTGACTAGACCGCCATAGAATCCTTTTAATTAAATCAATAAATGATCTAAATAGACTATCAAGGAGTCTGTCCAGCTACATCACTAGATGTCGTTCTTTCACCAAATTGTGAATCAATCCTTTTGACTAGACCTCTAAAGGGTCTCTTATGAATCATGGAGTAGTACTATATAATCCAAGGGTCTTAACTATTACATAGAAGCCCATTTAGGATTTAAGGTAGTACCTTTTTGAATATCCTACTACGAATCCCTCATATCAAGATATGAAAGATTCTACGAGGATTTGGATAATGAATACCCAGAGTATACCAAAAACACAAAACATGCATAAATGAAAACACCAAATATGTAAACACATAATCACATAACCACAAAATTGTTTAACTAGAAGTTTGTTCTGCTAACATAGTACATGTATTTAAAGCACACTAGGAATCCATCTCGTGGATTTCATTTGGTACTTTAAACATTATCAAGAATCTAACTATAAAGATAGAAAGATTCAAAAAGAAAATTCGATTTCGATTATAAAGAATCGAAATGTTCGAATTAAGGTACATAAGGAATCCAATTAAGGACTCTGATTTGAATGATGATTATCCACAAGGGTCTAAATATGAAGATAAAAAGATCCCATATGGATTTTAGAAGTTGAAGATGTTTTGAAACCTTGCACTGGACGTGCTTATGTCAAAACATGAAGTTGAAATGCTTTACAAAGTTGAGATGCCAGATATGCCAAGGCGACATATGAAGCTAAATTTGAAAGTTAAGTCGATGTACGAGGAAAATATTTTTGAAAACTGTGCATGGGGTTCTTTTAAGAAAAAATGTGTTTACCGTTTTTGAAACCTTATATATAATACTTTTGAAATAAAGTAGGTGTATTAGATAGATATATTTACAAAAAATGTTTTAAAATCATGAGAGATGAATTTTGAAATTATGTATAAGGTTTTTGAAAGACATGAATGATGCTTTTCGAAATCATGCACTTGATAAGGAAATGTATTGTGTTAATATTGTCTTCAGACTATATGAAATATTTTGAAATTAGAAAGGTTGGTTTTGATAACATGGCCAATGTTTTTGAAATAACATAGACAATGCATCTAGAAAAATTGTTTTCAAACTATATGAAATGTTTTGAGATCATGAAGATTGTTTTGAAATACTGGTACTGTGTATGTTGAAAAATCAAAACGTAATGGGTATGAGATTTGAAAATATCCTTAGTTATCCAACCAAGGATTCAAAGGTACTGATGTGCAAAAAAAAACATGATTACTCATAATTTCACTTTATTTTCTGTACTTCGTATCTTAGAATGAAACGAGTACTTAAAATTTTCGAAGGAATCATGAGTGATCATTTGAAAGAGAGAATCACAAAAGTAGTTTGTAAGGAACATAGTTCCTTGATGTAGGTATCATAGGAAAAGTCATACACACATGAAATTATACTTGTATATCAGAATTGTGAACAACAAAAATTTATTTATGAACGAGACATATCGTTTCACAATACACGAAAACAAAAGAAACAAAGGCATAAGACAGCAACATCCTTTGTTCAGCTAAATGCTCATCCGTGGGTCGGATTTGCATTAGCAAGCTTTGGGCATCGGTTTCTATAGTGGGTCAGATCCCCACAATTGTAACAGGCACCAGGTGGGTAGTGTGGTCGTGCAGCTTGACCCTGTTGCTGAGCAAGAGGCTGAGCAACTTGTTGAGCCGGGTTCTGAACTGGGCGATTCGGATTAGCAGGGATGCGGCAGGTGTTAGCAAGATGACCTGATCTTCCGCAGTTGGTGCACTGACGACACTGGAGGTGTGGTTGATGATGGCCGTTACACCTGTTGCACAAAGGTGCATTGCCAAAATAAGGCTTCTTGGCTAGTGGTTGCGCAGGCTGATTTGATGCAGCTTGGGCCTGTGCAGTAATGGCATTGTTTTGGGAAACCTTACGCTTCCTTGCCCTCTTGGATGAACTAGAATCCTTCCCATTCTTGTTCTGACCTTTCTTGCTATCCTCCTTGTCAGACGACTGTTTCTCGCCCTTGTCACCCTTCCTGTGTAATTTATTCTTCCGAATCTGCGACTCAGTCAATGTCGCTGATAACTCGATCGCCTGACGGAGTGTGGCAGGGTTACTACCAGTAAGGATGTCTTGTACCGAGTCAGGTAGGCCGTCGATGTACCTTTCGATAGCTATGTCAAGTGGGGTAACCATTGTCGGGCAAAGCAGACTCAGCTCCTCAAACCTATCAGTATACGCCCTGTGCTCACCACTATCTTGCTTCAACTCATCAAATTCCTTCTCCAAAGCTCGCTGTTCATGACGAGGACAGAATTCCCTCATCATAAGGGCTCTCAGTTCAGCCCATGTCTGTGCGAGAGCAACTTCGGCACCTCTGTCTCTCATAACCCCGTTCCACCATGTCAAAGCCCTCTTCTGAAATACGCTCGAAGAAAACTCTACCTTGCGATTTTCCGGACACTGTACATGGCGAAAAGTATTCTCTATGCTCTCGAACCACTGAAGAAGCCCAGTCGCCCCTTCAGAACCACTAAACTTGAGTGGTTTAGCCTGGTTAAAATCCTTGTATTTGCATGTAACATTGTTGTTGTTGTTGGCTTGGATCCATTGAGCAAAGAGGTTTGGGAATTGAGCAGCCATTTGCTGCGCAATGATTTCTGCCAGCTCGGCAGTCTCTATCTGGTTTTCGCGTCGAGGAGGCATTGTCTAAAAGAGGAAACATGAAAGGAAACGAGTGAGAGAATTAGACGAAAAGAATGAGATGAAACAAATCTGATGAAAGCAAGGGTAGTGGTCATTTCTTTGTTACCACAAGGTAAACAAACGACACACAGTGACTAATCAAAGTAAATGGGTCAAAAATAATGTATCGCGAAGACATGCTCGCCTATAAGTGAACACTCATCCCAAGAATTCCCAGGTAAGCACAACTGGTCTCGCGTCTGATGAGATGTATACGAAGTGCTTGCCTAGCCAGAAAACCCAGAATACAGGCATTCACCCTTCCAGCTTGCACGTGTTCACATTATTAAAAACCCAAAACCTTGACGAGAATTTTGAAAACTTAAAGGGGTTCAAAACCATATAACAGAGGGTTCAAAACCTTACAATAGAGGGTTCAAAACCTAGAAATTAATCATCCTAGAACAGATGATTAGTTTTCAAAGCGGTTTTGAAATTTATGTTCTTGTTGTGGTCGTCACCTATATCGTCACCTAAGGATAGGTGACGGTATTGTTTTATGACTAAACGCAAGTAAACTCGCGTTAGGGTCCTAAGAGAGTTATAGACTAGGTCAAAGCATTACTAATAACCTAATTCCCTATAACCATTGGCTCTGATACCATCTTTTCTGTCACACCCCGACCGCGTAGAACAACAAATCGCGGCGGAAACATCGGGGCGTGTCGCAACAGAATTAATGTTTCACAACCATGGAAATTTAAGTTTCGTTTTATTGATAAACAGTGTTACAATGTCTAAATCAAACAAGGATATACAACATAATTAACTAGTCTTGCATCTTTTATTGTCACTAAAGCCCAAGTCTGTCTATATGTATCTTGATCATCTTATGCAACAGCTCCTGAAAAACACATGTGAAAATAGGTACGTCAGCATAAAAATGCCTGTGAGATACATAGGTTTTGTGAAAATGAGATTCATGACTTATGTTTAAGAAAATGTTTAGTCATGAACCTTTTAGTTTGCTTTGTCTTTATAAATCATTTGAAAAATAATAAGTTCAGATGATATGTATAAATAAGAATAATGTATGGTTAAATGAATAACCATGTAGAAATGAGTTTGTATAGGATAAGTTGTTTGTAAATCAATGTCTTGTGAAAAGTATGATATTTGTAATAAATGTTATATATCTCAAACTGAAATGATTCAAATAACGCTACAATATGTGATATCATACAAACACTTATATATAGGAAGTACCAGCGGCGTATCCACCATGCTTGTATCATATCACACACGCATCGTTACTTAATCACTTAATCAAACCAAACCAATGTAATAAGTCTATGTTTAAACGAATTGTCAAATGTATTGAATAATATGTCAAAGTGTTCATGTCAAGATGTAAATTATGTCAAAATGTCTATGTCAAATATCCATATCAAATGTCTATGTCAAATATCCATGTCAAATGTCTATGTCCAAAAGTAGTCAAGTAATGTATAACCAAAATGATATGTATGGTAAGTAAAATTTAGACTACTTAAACCATAAGTAAAAATGTACAAAACAAAGTATTGAAGTAAAACTTGGTTTAAATCAAAGTTATGTTTTGTAAGATATATGCATGCTATACTGAATATGAACATTTATGCGGTATTGTGAAAATTCATACATCCAAGCCTTGAGACAGACGGATAACTATGTAAAAGTGAGTTATCAAGAGAATATGTATTCGGATTCGGTCATTCCTTTCATCCCCTTTCCCTGGGATGTCCGGAACGGGATTTGTCAAGTCCTATGGTACCACTACCTACTACCGAGCGGCATGATCGGTGTTAATGAATGTATACTATAGTTTAAACAAACCAAATGTCATACCAAAATGTAAGCATGTTTTATGAAGATAATGTACCTAGTATGCTAGAGTAAACATACAGGGTAGAGCTGTAAAACAATGTGTCCATATGTTACTGGAACATATGCAACAGAGATGCAATGTAAAATGATGTACTAAGTATGCTAAGTTAACATACAAAGTAGAAAAGTCATGTAAATCAATGCGCTAGCATGCTATCAGTCAACATACCTAGCAGAAATGTAATGTAAATCATGTACTAATAGTGTACTAATGAACATAACAAGTATATGATATGAAAACAGGAAAGCATGAAAGTAACAAGTAGGCACATGTGTTCCACCCCAAAATAGTTTGGAAAACAGTAAAAGAGGGGTCTATGTACTCACCTGAGATTGCTCAGTAGTTCTGGAGTGACAACTAAACAATGCTAGAGATCGCGGATATCAAACGGCACCTAGTATAGGTAACTATGTTAATAAACCGGACCTAGATCGGAAGATTGGGTAGCATTAGGGTTTGTAAACCAAACGAGTGTAGAGACTCGTGTCATTTAGTTTAACAAAGCCTACATACTAAATGAAACTTAACCTGAGTGATTTCGACCCATTACGACCCGTTTAGGTAGCTTATGCTACTTTAACGCGTCGTTCGCGTGAAACGCCTTCGGACCGCCTAACTAGCCCTATGACAAGTGTTATATGCCTAAACATATTCCATAATCAGTTATGTGACAAAGGTTTAGGTTACATATGCTTAATTACCAATTATACATGAAAAGGGTATTCTGGTAATTTACCTAAGGCATATAAACTACCTATCATACAACTACTTAAACGATGCGACCATAGGGTATAACCTCGGAAGGTTATTCCCTACCTACTATGGTCACCTAATGTGTTTGGTCGGATCCTAATGATCGACCAAACTGGGTCAGGTTCGAAGGTATAAGCGATTGATCATATCGCTTACCCTACGACCCTAGACAACGTGGTAATCAGTAGGCATAGTCCCAAGGGACTATGACCATCGTGATCACAATCACGTTGCGAAGTTCAAACGAACTTCGCATTGACCATTGCTGGTCAATGCTGAAAGTCAAACAAAGTTTGACTTTCTGACTCGAAAAGCAGTAAAATAAGGAAAAGAACGAAAGAATACTTACGAAGGGTCCCCGAATGCTAATCTAGATCAATATAGTTCAGGTATGAAACAAGGTTTCAACTTAGAACACAATCAATTAGATTCTAGTGCTTTAAAACAATGAAAGGCATGGGGTATATATAGTTTTCGGTGAACCGTTGAGATCATTTCATGGAAACCGTGATTCGATCACATCCGTACACTTGTTGAAAGGTTATGGAAGCCACATATGCTCCTTATCTTAGTGACTAAGCAACTTAAAACATGTGGTTAAGGATCAATCAGCTGCAACTTGTGTTTAGAAACATTGAATCTGATCAGATAGTCAGTCGCGTAGCGCGACAGGTAGCCCCATAGGCGTCGCGCTACGCTAGCACCTCCCCTGAATCAGAAAGTTTCAAAATTGGCAGCAATGGTCCCTGCATGTGTTTAAGGCCTTTTTCGATGCGTTTGAACCCCGTTAACCTCATTTCAAGGCTCTAAAATGAAGTTAAAGTATAGGGAACTCAAAACATACTCAAAAATATGCCGGATGATGGTTCGTTTGGTCGTACGAACGCGATGTTCGCTTAATTACGACGGAATGCGCATAAGCGCGAAAAACGATCCAAATGACGAAACGAATGGATTTTTCTTAAGGCGAACACTAAAATATAATGTAGTCATGCTTACATAAATTTTTGGATGTCCAGATGTATTCAGAACGTAAGTTATGCGCGAAAATGCAAACTTGTGCACTTTTTGACACTTTTAGTCCCTGAATGACACAAAAGTTTATTTTAGCACACCGAACCCCTCAAAGCCTATTTCTAAGCTATGTAAAGGATATTTATGGTATGTTTAACTTATGGTCATGTTCCGGAATGTCTGTTACAGTTCAAATTGGCATACTTTCGCAGTTTGTCCACTTTAGTCCCTGTAAGCGAATTAACTTGATTTCGGCATACCAAACCTTCCAAAACTTATTTCTAAGTTATGTAAAGGTTATTTAAGGTATGTTAAGCCTATTTCACTATTCCGGAGTGTTCGTTGTATTAAACTGGTTATATTTACGCATCGGTGCGCGTATAACCTTCCAGAAAGCGAATTTAGAGTTTGAAATTGAACGAGAGATGATATGTGCAAATGATACACATATTTTTACAAATCCCAAGTATGAATTATAATATTTCATTGGTTTGGTATTTGTTTGATGGCCGTGAAGGCACAGGTGTTACATAGCTCGATGCCGAAGCCACTCTATAATAACACTCCATTTAGCTTCCACATTACCCATACCTGCTTTTGCACGAACCAACTCCCAAACCTTAGCTAAAAATCTGCACTCAAAATCAGTGTGAACTTTACGAATACATATCTTTCCCTTTTTCAACTTCATCCCTTATGTGACAACTGTGCTCTGTAATCGATGAACAATGCAAAAAGATGTTAATTATTAAAAAAACAATGTGTTTTGGTGTTATTATGTGTGTATTTGTGTATGATGATTTTACGATTTGATTTGATTCCGATTTCAAGCTTTAAATCGCTTTCTGGAAAGTTATACGCAAACTGGTGCGTAAACGCAGTCAGTTTAACGCGACAAACACTCCGGAATAGTGACATAGACTTAACATACCTAAAATAACCTTCACATAACTTAGACATAAGTTTTGAATGGTTTGGTGTGTTGAAAACAAGTCTATTCGATCGCAGGGACTATTTACGTCAAACTGCGAAACTATACCGATTCGTATGGTATCGAACTGTCCGGAACTTGATCATAAGCTAAACATACCATAAATAACCTAAACATAGCTTAGAAATAAGCTTTGAGTGGTTCGGTGTGCAAAAATATGCTTATTTGATCTTACAGGGACTAAAAGTGTCAAAAACGACGTAAGTTTTTATTTTCGCGCATATCTTACGTTCTGACCACATCTGGACATCCAAAATTTTTGTACACACTAAAATATTTTTATTTTAGTGATCGGCATGCAAAAATACCGTTCGTCGCTTAATTTGGTTCGTTTTCGCGTCCGTTTGAGTTTCGTCGTAATTTAACGAACAACGCGACCGTACGACCAAACGAACCTACATCCGAGATATTTTTGAGCATGTTTTGAGTTCCCAATACTTTAACTTCATTTTAGAGACTTGAAATGAGGTTAACGGGGCTTAAACGTGTCAAAAATGAGCCAAAATGCAAGTTTTACAAGTTCAGGGGCTAAATATGACAATCTGCCAAAGATGGCCGGTTGGCCCGCGTGAGCTTAGCCATATCCTTACGCGGCCCGTGTCAGTGTCACAGATCAGAAAGTTCACAGCAGCTTCCCAGCTCGTTCTTGAGGCCCTTGTACGCAATTTTCTTGTTTTGGGGACCAAGTTAACACATCCCCAAGGCTTCTAATCAGTTCCTAACAATTGTATGGCCATGATTAATCCTTGGAGGCCACACAAACATGTGTAATGATCCCATGAAGTTGCTACAACTATAAATAGCCAAGCAATTTCATTCATTCATTGCTCATTCCTCATTTCTCTTCTCTACAATCTGAATTGAGAGCTCTCCCAAGTGTTTGGAGCTTTCTAATCTGATTATTCTTGTAGATAAGATAGCTAGGACCTATTGTAAGTCATCTTTCTTGCTTATTCTTTATGTTTAGACAGAAAGTCAAACAGTTTGGCCAACAGTTTGACTTTCGGTTTTGACCATCAATTGGTCAAGTCAAAGTTCAATTGTACTTTGCAACGTGATTGTAATCACGATGGTTATAATCCTTAGTGATTATACCCACTGATTACCACGTTAACTAGGCGTAGTGACGAGTCAAAGTTTCGGTCAAAATGCGTTTTAGCACGCATTTTGCAACGGAACTATTTTCGGGTATCAAAACCCATTGTTTAGATACCAAATCAGTTTTCTAAGTTAGTTAAACATGTTTTGACATGTTTAACTCGTCACTATTAGTTTAGTGCTTGTTTAGGTTCGTAAGTTAAGCGGTCTAAACAACCGCTTAGACTTTCGAACCCGACCCATTTGGTCGATCTTTAGGATCCGACCAAGCTTGATTAGTGATCATAGTTGCATAGGGAATAACCACTGAGGTTATACCTTATGATCACATAGGAGTGGTTAGTCATTTGCTAGTTAGCTTGTATGCCCATAGAAAATGACCAAAACGCCCTTTTTAAGCATAAATCCATAATGTACATATGTGAACATGTTTTTGACATATAATCTGATTTAGTAACATGTTTAGGTATTATTGGGCATATAAGACTTGACATAACACATAATTAACCATCCGAACATAGTTTTGCGCGAACGACGCATTAACGTAGCATAAGCTACCTTAATGGGTCGTAACGAGTCGAAAGCACTTAGGCTAGGTTCCGATTTAGAATGTAGGCTTTGTTAAACCATATCACATGAGTTCCAACACTCATTTGGTTTACAAGACCTCATTCTATCCGATCTTCCGATATAGGTGTCGATTTATTTACTAGTGATCCGATTACTAGGTACTACTTGAATTTCCTTGGTTTGTCTGAGCTTCGCTAAGTTATTTAGATCAAGGATACCCTTCTATTCAATGTGAGTAGATAGTTCCCCTATTTTACTATTTTCAATTGTTTTGGGGTGATTCATATGTATTAAAACGATTTCGATATTTTAACGATGTTTTCAAAAACGGTTAAGATGGTTTATATTAAACTAAATACGATTTCGATAATGTGAACGAAACTTGTTGGTTGTAACTACATAACGAATGACATTCATTAGCATTGATCAAGCCGACCAGTATTAGGTTATGGTACCATAGGATCTGACAAATCCCGTTATCAGACTACACCCATGGTTATGTGTGGGGGTTATGTAGGTAACGACCGAATCTGATGATTATTAACTTACCCTTTGGTGGTTTGTTAATACGAGAAGCGAGGTAGTCGAGTCACGAAGGTTTGAATGTTATTAGCGAGACGACCAAAAGTAGTTTCACAATTAAAACGAATATGATTTTGGGACGAATTAAGCGATTTGGAACGACTTAAACGAGATAAAACGATTTGAACGAACGATTGGTTTGGGTTGTGATTAGGTAATGGGATGGGTGTAACATGATAAAAGCATGGTAGATACGCCGCTGGTACATCTTATATATAAGTGCTTTTATCATATTACATTTCATGTCATTTTTTAGTTCACTTGGGAAACGATTTGAAACGATGTCACACAACAAGGTTTTCGAAATGATATAAACCATACGAGTTTTATTAACGAGTTTTTCACGAGATGTTTAACGATTTGGCTTACTAAAAAAAAATGTTTTCGAGTTAAGAAGCATGGCTACGAAATTTTGTAAATTATAACCATCTTGATTTGAGTTGGTTAATCATGTTGCAACATTATCTACTTTTCAAAACAAGGTCTTCGAGGTATTGCGATATATATAAACGAGCCATGATTCCGATACTCTTACAAAACCTATGTACTCGCCAGCATTTCTTTGCTGACTATGTTTTTACATATGTTTCAGGTGATAATGCTTGATGTTGATTGCTAGGAAGCAAGTTCACTTAGGATCCGGACATGGCTTTAGCGACTTAAAAAAGATAATAGATGATGTTCAATTTGTTTGTTTGGTTTATGACAATGAACAGTACTTAATAATTCATTAAAACGAAACACTTAATTACCATGGTTGTGAAACGATGATTCTGTTACAACACTCCCCGACGTTTCCACCATGGTTTTGTTGTTTTAACGTGGTCGGGGTGTGACACCTTATGTAGTTGAAACTCCGCTCAATGTGCCTAGTCTTTCGATGTACACGAGGTTCCTTGATTTGAGCAATCGCACCATCGTTATCACAAAGATCTCTAGGGGTCCTGAATGGTAGGGACTACCCCTAGATCTGCAATAATTCAAGTGGTAGATCCATATGAATTATCTCGATCAATGAAGCGGCGATGTATTCTGATTCTGTAGTGGACAATGTTACCCTAATTGTGATCGAGACTCATCTCGATCAGTTTGGAAACTCGTATCCATGTAACCCTTTACAACGAATTCCGAAACTCGCATCCTTGTAACCCTTTACAACGAGTTCTTCTTCACCAGATCCATATATTAGAAACATATCCTTAGTCCTTCTAAGGTATTTCAATATACTTTTAACAGTCATCCAATGACCGTTACTTAGATTTTGTTGGTGTCTTATTGTCATGCTTAAAGCGCATGACATGTCCGGTCTAGTGCATATCATTACAATCATGATGGATCCTATAGCAGACGCATATGGGATTCCTTTCATTCTTTCTTGCTCATCCTTTGAGCTTGGACATTGAGACGCACTCAATATTGTCCCCTCTTGAATAGGTACCAAACCTTTCATAGAGTTCTCTATATCTTGAACCTTTTCAAGACTTTGTCAATGTATGCACTTTGGTTTAAACCTATCAAGCGCCTTGATCTATCCCTATAGATCTTTATTCCCAAAATATAGGCAGCTTCTCCAAGATCTTTAATGGAAAAACAACTTCCAAGCCAGGCGTTTACACCTTCCATGGTTGGAATGTCATTTCCAAATAGTAGAATGTCATCGACATACAATACTAAGAAAGTGACGGTGCTCCCACTAGCTTTCTTATACACACAAGCTTCATCGCCGTTCTTGATGAACCCAAAATTCCTAATTTCTTCATCAAAACGGTGATTCCAACTTCTCGATGACTGTTTCAAACCATAGATTGATTTCTTTAACTTGCATACTTTGTTAGGATGTTTTGGATCAACAAAACCTAAATTTAGGCTGAACCATATGTGATCTTCATCAAGATATCCATTGAGGAAAGCCGTTTTAACATCCATTTGCCAAATCTCATAGTCATAATATGCAGCTATGGCAAATAATATCCTAATCGACTTTAGCATCGCCACGGGCGAGAAGGTCTCATCATAATCAACCCCTTGAGTTTGAGTGAAACCTTTTGCTACAAGTCTCGCTTTATAAGTATCCAAGTTACCATGCATATCCGTTTTCTTCTTGAAAACCCACTTACTTCCAACTACTTTGGAGTTAAGAGGTGGCACAACCAATTCCCATACTTGGTTGTCATACATGGATTGCATCTCTACGTTCATGGCTTCAAGCCATTTGCCGCAATCAGATTTTGACATTGCATCATGGTATGTGGTTGGTTCATCTGAATCTACCACATAGCATCCATCCATAAAAAAATCCATATCTTTCAGGTGGATTACTAACTCTACCAGATCTGCGAACGTTTTGTGTATGTTGATCAACCACTTGATCATCTTCAACAGCCTCTTGTTGAGTGCTAGTATCAACCAAACGTGTATCAGCTTGTGGTTATTGATCCTCATCAAGTTCCATTGTTCTACTAGTTCCTTCCATAAGGAACTTATTTTCCAAGAACTTAGCCTTTCGAGCAACAAATACCTTTTGCTCTGTTGGATCGTAGAAATAATATCCTATACCATCTTTAAGATATCCTACAAAGATACACTTAGTGGATCGTACTTCCAATTTGTTTGGGGTGTATTGCTTCACATAAGCTTCACAACCCCATACCTTCAAATATGATAATGATGGAGCCTTTCCATGCCATATTTCAAAAGGTGTCTTATCCACTTTCTTGGTTGGGGCCATATTTAATATACGAGCCACGGAGAGCAAAGCGTAACCCCAAAATGATAGAGGTAATGTGCTTCTAGCCATCATAGATCGAACCATATCCAATAGAGTTCGATTCCTCCTCTCATATACACCATTATGTTGTGGTGTTCCAAGTGGAGTAAGTTGTGAGATGATCCCACAACTCCTAAGATGATCTTGAAAAGCAAAACTAAGGTATTCACCTCCTCTACTTCATGGAGCATGTATGGATTCCTTTGTTTGGTAACCTTAGAGAGATTGTGATGGATGAAGCACACAAGTCTCGATACTCTGTTCACCCAGGTTCGGATAAGATGAATCAGGACCTCAAAGCTATGTATTGGTGGCCGAAGATGAAAGCTTACATCACGACTTATGTGAGTAAGTGTTTGACATGCTCGAAGGTTAAAGTGGAATATCAGAAACCCTCCGGCTTACTTCAGCAACCAGAGATACCCATGTTGAAATGGGAGTAAATCGCAATGGATTTTGTCACGAGTTTGCCGAAAACTCAAAACGGGAACGATACCATTTGGGTGATCGTTGATCGTCTCACGAAGTCCGCGCATTTTCTTGCAATCAAGGAAACGGATAAGTTCTCACAATTAGCTGCTGTTTACCTCAAGGAGGTGGTCTCTAGGCACAGGGTGCCAACTTCTATTATCTCTGACCGTGACCCACGTTTCATTTCAGATTTGTGGCAGTCGATGCACAAATCGTTCGGCTCGCGTCTCGACATGAGCACTGCCTATCACCCACAGACGGATGGTCAAAGTGAACGAACCATCCAGACACTTGAAGACATGCTACGAGCGTGTGTGATCGATTTTGGTAAAGGCTGGGAGAAACATTTGCCCTTGATAGAATTTTCTTATAACAATAGCTACCATACCAGTATCCAGGCAGCTCCATTTGAAGCATTGTATGGATGGAAATGTCGTTCACCTCTTTGTTGGGCTGAGGTGGGTGACAGTCAGATTACAGGCCCGGAACTTGTACTTGAAACCTCCGAGAAAATTGTTCAGATCAGGAATCGTATGGCAGCAGCACATGATTGTCAGAAAAGCTACGCCGATAAGCGTAGAAAACCTTTGGAGTTCGCAGTTGGTGACCGTGTTATGTTGAAGGTCTCACCCTGGAAGGGTGTGGTGCGTTTTGGGAAACGCGGCAAGCTTAACCCTCGTTATGTTGGGCCATTCAAAATTTTGGAGCGAATTGGAAAAGTGGCCTACAAGTTAGAGTTACCTGCTGAGTTGGGTAACATCCATGATGTTTTCCATGTGTCGCAGCTAAAGAAGTGTTTATCTGATGAGACACTTGTGGTACCGTTTCAAGAGTTAAAGATTGACGACAAGTTGCAGTTTGTCGAAGAACCTATCGAAATCATGGACCAGGAAGTCAAAGTCCGCAAGCATAGCCGAATTCCGATTGTAAGAGTTCGTTGGAACTCAAGACGTGGACCGGAGTTCACATGGGAACGCAAGGATCAGATGAAGCTCAAGTACCCTCACTTATTCCAAGCTGACAAATCTAAATCTGATGTAACTAGTGAATTTCGGGACGAAATTCCCATTCAAGATGGGGATGATGTGGCACCCGCGGATAATGCACAGTCATCCTGATCAAACACCTTGCCGCTTTGGATTGCCTTTCAAATTTCGGGACGAAATTTCTTTTAAGTTGGGGATGATGTGACAACCCGAGTTTTCAAGGTCTTTCCTCGGCACGTTACTTGTTTACAAACTCTGTTGTTGTATATTGTTTGCGTATGAGTTGCATTTTGGATTGGTTAGATAATATAAACTTGATATAAACTTATGAACTGTTAAAACATCACTCGACGAAACACTTGGGAGTTTCGCCACAAACCATAATTGATGAAACATATAGTGTTTCGCCATCACCCTACTTGACGAAACATGGGTGTTTCGCCATATGGGCCTTCGGCCCAGATGTGGCCCAGAAATGGCTTAGTTATATGTTTTGTATTCGCACAATTATACGTAAGTCTATTGTTAACAAACCCTAATCTACTCTTAGGAGTCCGGCGGCAGTTCTTTTCTTCATAACCTCTCCCCTCTTGTGAAACTTATTTTCCCCGAGATCAACTGTTCGATATTCCGGTTAGTGCACCATCATTTCTATTAAGTTGTTTGCTGTGAATGTTTGATGTTTTGATTATTATGTCTGCATGAATAATAACTCTATGTGGTGATGAAAAACAGATGTATTAGTATGATTAGATTGGAGTATTTGTGTATTAATTTTATGTGAAACTAGGGTTTCGTCTACGACATAGTACAGTTTGAATGGATGAATGATTATGATGCTTGTTCATGTTGATGTTAACGATTAGGATCTTATAGCCGATGAGTATATATGTTTGATCTTGGGTTCGTAATCAATTGATATGTTGCTTGATTTACAGTGACGATTGTAATGTAAGTTGTTTACTAATCTGTGTATTAGTGCATGGTGAAATTGTATGTCCCGTTTAAATGGTTAAACAGCAAATGATTGGTATAATTAGGGTTTTTGTTCATGATTTGAAAATGGTTGATTGTTCTGATTGGGGAAACCGTCAAGTTGTTTGTGACATCTGTGCTTGTGTAATCATTTTACAAACTCTGAACAATTCAATATTAATAAAACAGTGTGTTTTGATCCCAATGTTTGTTATTTATGTTTGACATTTTGCGCGTTTTGATTTTTGATCGATTTTGAACTCTATATTGCTTTCTGGGAAGTTATACACAAACTGATGCGTAAACGTAATCAGTTTATCGCGACAAACACTCCGGAACAGCAGCATAAGCTTTACATACCTTAAATAACCTTTACATAACTTAGAAATAAGTTTTGAAGGGTTTGGTATGGCAAAAACAAGTTTTTTTTTTTTTTTTGGGGTAAAGGGATTACCCCAGGTAAATTTTATAAATGAAAAATAAGAACAAGGGCATGCCCGAAGAGGACATGCCAACTAGGCTTGACATACCAACGCCTAGGACACAAGAAACACAGCCCACAAACAAACCATCCAAGAAAACAACCTAGCACAAAACGACCACAACTAAACAAACATCGACTAAACAAATGAATTCAGCTAGCCCGGATCATTAGCCTCATTATCAGAACCAATCTTCCACGTCCTCAGCAGGCTCTCAATACTCGATTGTCTTCTAAACTTGAACCCCATTAAACGTAGACGGACAACTTCCTTAATCCTCTGAATTACCGCACTCTGATCAGCAGAAACGTTGGAAAATAAACAGTTATTTCTCTCTTGCCATATGAAGTAAGCCGAAGCCGCAATAACCAGCTTGCATATAATATGCTCCGTCTTCTTCGAGCTTGCATTTTGTTCCATCCAGGTCATAATCGATTGCCAAGTGCTATCAACGTTACCCATTTGAACCATACTCTTAACTTCATTCCACACATTTGAAGCAAACGAACACTGAAAGAACAAATTATCTCTAGAGTCCCGATTAATTCTACAAAGCGGACAACACATGAGGTTTAAATTCGTTACACTTCCCACCTCCCAAGCAGCAAGCCGGTCTTGGGTTTTAAGTGTATTCTTTATGACTAACCATAAGTGAAACGAATGTCTTGGAATACATTGAGAAAACCATACCCCATCGACCCACGAGACCGGATTCTGCCTACACCGAATGGTGTGCCACACTTCTGAAGACCGAAATGGGCATGAGTTCCCATCCAAATCTTTCCAAACCGTACGGTCCACCATATTTGGCGTCAACTGAGGAACATTTAACCTAATTAAAACCGGGTATAAATCATACCAAGCTTGAGGCCACTTCCAGTTTCCGTTATCATCAACTAGATCCGAAGAGAAGACGAGATGTTGAACCCCGCATTAGTAATTATTCGAGGTGTAATGAATGAGCTTAACAGACTTAATTGACACCAATTATCCCACCAGGCATTCGTTTGAGCTCCACTTCGAACAACCTTCCATATAAACGGCTTGAGAACACTGCGAAGAGATAAGATCTTCCTCCATCCCCAGCTCATACTTCCTTTGCTGTTAATATCCCAAAAACTCCTACCCTTCAATTTATGTGTATATATCCATTGGACCCAAAGAGACTTCCTATTAACCAGAATGCTCCAGATATGATTAGTCATAAGTGCCTTATTCACATCCGAGATACACTTTATGCCTAACCCACCCTCACTCTTCGGCAAGCAAACATTTGACCAAGGGACTTTCGCCTTAACTCTAGTCGGGTTATTACCATTCCACAAGAACCGCCGCATAAGCTTCTCAAGGTCATTGATGACCCGAGAAGGAATAATAAAAACGGATGCCCAATAGATATGCATGGCCGATAAGACAGAGTTAATAAGTTGTAATCTACCAGCAAAAGAAAGGGACTTATTCAACCAGCTATTAATTCTCTTTTCCATCCGATCAAGAAGAGGTTTGCAATCATTAAAAACTAACTTAGTTGAAATTAACGGAACCCCCAGATACCTGACCGACAACGAACCTTCCTGGAAAGGCATGACCCGAAGGATATCTTGTTTAACATTATGCGACACATTACAAAAATAAGCCGTGCTCTTTGCTGAACTCGGAACTAAACCAGAAAGATTAGTAAACTTCTCAAGCGCATCTCTAACCTTTTTAACCGAAACTATATCCCCATGCACAAAAATGAATAAATCATCAGCAAAGGAAACATTTATAATCTTCTGCTTAACACAGTGAGCATGAAACTTAAACAGAGTGCTAGAATGGGCAGCTTGTTGAAGAAGCAGTGAAAGAACCTCCATAATCAATGTGAATAAGTATGGCGACATAGGATCGCCTTGCCTCAAGCCCCTCTTACCCTCAAAAAAACCATGCAAGTTACCATTAATACTAAGACAATAGGTGGTTGTGGTTACACAAGACATAATCCACGCAACCATCTTCTGATGAAACCCAAAACCATGCAAAACATCCTCCAAAAACGCCCAACTAACCATATCATAAGCCTTTTGGATATCTATTTTGAACGCACATTTAGCCGGACCTCGATTCAAGTGATAATTGTGCATCAATTCTTGAGTAAGAAGGATGTTATCTAATATTTTCCTACCCGGGACGAAGGCAGACTGATTTATACTAACCAAATCAGCCAAACTACCCTTCAATCTATCCGTGATGATCTTGCTGATACACTTATACAAGACATTACAGCAAGAGATAGGACGATAGTCAAGAACCGAATCCGGAGTATCCACTTTTGGAATAAGAGCCAGGATAGTATGATTAAGTTGTTTCAGAATCTTACCATTATCAAAAAACTCTAGGATGGCCATAGTGATCTCATCACCCACAATATCCCATGTATGTTTGAAAAAAGCCGACGTATAGCCGTCAGGACCCGGAGCTTTATTCTCGCCAATACTAAACATAGCATTCTTGACCTCTTCACGTGTGACCTGTCGAACCATATTTTCCGCAACAACAGGACTAAGAACATTAACAAAAATATCCTCCTGATTAAGCTGAATAACCTGATCCTCCTTGCCCAAAAAGTTTGCATAATGGTTGACTAGAGCAATCGACACATCTTCACCCTCAAATTGGTTCCCTGCAACATCCTTAATAGCTTGAATTTTAGATCTAGCATTCCCCCGCACATAACCATTCCACTTTAGACTTTTGCTTTAGGAAACATTCTTCATCATAAGCCGCTGACTTGAACTCTTTTAAATACTCAGCTTCCATGTTTCTCAGCTCTCTATTAAGCGGATTAGCGTCAATCTTTATTTGAATTTCATCAAGTTTACTTCTCAACTCAGAAACTTTTTCATGCAGATTACCCTGTCGAAACAAAATTCTTCGCAAAGAGGGCTTCAAGTTCTTAAGTTTCTTAGTAACCGAGTACATAGCCACCCCATTAATCATCTTCCTCCACTCCTGCTCAACCGAAGATTTGAACTCTGGTTTAGAAGTGATAAAGTTTGCAAATTTAAAAGGTTTAGGCTTGGCCTTAATCGAGTTTCCCATCTTTAGAATACATGGAGTGTGATCCGAGACACGGAAAGGATGATAAAGAACAAAGGCATCCGGACATGTCTCTATGAACTTCATATTCCCCATCACCCGATCAATCTTTTTCAACGACCCATGGAATGTCTGTTGACTACATTTGCATTGGGTCTTAGGTTTAGATAAGACAAAATAGGAGCTTTAAAGTCAAAATTAGATTTAATATTGTTATTTCGTTCATATGTACATGTTAGAGGTGATTTCGTTCATTAGGTTGTTTAGGAGATTTCGCTCATTAGGTCTCAAGGTGATTTCGTTGATATGTCACATGTGATTTCGCTTATATGGTATGCCATATGAGCGAAATCAGTCTTAGTATAAATACCCGAACATGTGATCTCATATGTAACTTGGAGCGAGACCTATTCATGTGCTAGGTAACCGAACTCTGTCAAATTCATTTCAGAAAGCATTAATAAAGAAGAAATTGAAAGGAACAGCTGTGTTACTTCATTTACATTGATTCCGCCTTTGTTTTTGAAGATGAACTGCCTTATACTGACTATTTAGGGTCGGAACACGGTCCAACAAGTGGTATCAGAGCTTCAGGACGAGGAGTTCATACTACTACAGCTGAATCTACAAAAATCTTTCACTTCTACTCAATTTCTCTCATACTTTTTCTGTTTGAACTGGTTCCTACGGTTAAAATTGTCTAAAATTCAAGTATAACGTGTAAAACCTACTAATAACAAACCCTAGAAAGTTTCAGGTTGAAATACGGACTAAAAATGGTGAAAATTGGTTAAAACCTGATTTCGCTTTTTCGGACATCGAGAGATAATAGTCTGATTTCGCTTATTTGAACATACCTGATTTCGCTTATTTGGACAAAACTGATTTCGCTTATTTGTCAATTAGTCAACATTAGTCAGTATAGTCAGTCAACTTTATCAGCATTTCATGTGAATCAATAAATGCAATCGGTGAACATGTGAATGTGCTTGAATTAAGTGTAATCCCATGTGATAATCATTGATCTGCTACAACCGATTGTACCAACTTAAACTGTTTGATATTAAGATTGTATGTGAACTGACAATTGAGAATATTGAAATTTGTGAAGTCATCGGATATTAAATTTGTATGTCAGGTCATTATGAGTTTGCATGTGAAGAGTGTTGGGTCAATTTAATTTGCATGTGATGTCCTTGTTAATAGGTTGTAAGGAAATTTGTGGACATATTGTGTGAATTGTCAGCCATTTAATTGTCCCATGTGAGCGTGATGAAGTGTTCTATATTGGAGGTCCAATAGATTTATATTGTGAAACACAAGATTGCATGTGATCTGTTCTAGGCATACTTTACAAGGTATCGAACCTATAAAATCTTTGTTTAAATCAAAAAGTATATCATATTGATCAATGTGGATTCATACATCTTGGCCCAATCGACATTTAAAGTGAAAATCTCGGCCCAATCAAGAATGAATATGAATTAAAATTGTCGGCCATTTAATTGAAGATAACAAAAGCCCACGTGAAACAGAGAATTGTTCTTACCCACTAGATTTACGGTCCAATCAAAATTAAGAAACTTTAATGATTGTTGTTCATTATGATATTTGTGCATTGATTTGATAAAAACATCACATGATATGTCAGATTTGTGTTGAATCATAGTTGATATGTGATTTGTCGTGTAGTGCCATTAAGTATTTGGTAACTAGTTCGGGTCTGCATCATCCATTATTAGTCACTATTATAAAAATTTCGAAAATTTTGCTAATAGGTTAAGCTGATTGAGTTTGTTTTATTTGATCCTAGGTATTTGAAGATGTCAAGCAACGGTGAAGAATTCTACAACACATTCTATAACGCATTCACTTCCGACTCGACAGATAGAAGATCCGAGATGAGAGAATATTCGAAGGAGATTTCGGAGAATTTGAAGTTTGAGAACAAGTACGGAAGCCAACAGAAGCCACCAAAGCTAATGAAAGTTGAAGATTATAATTGGTGGAAAAACAGATTTGAGGGTTGGGTAAAAGCTTTCGCTCCTGAAAGCTGGATAAAACAGAAAGATGGATACACTGAACCAGTAAAAGAGGGAGGAGAGTTAATAGATGCAAAAGATTTCTCAGACATAGACATAAAAAATGTAGTGGCTGAATCTAAAATGATCACATTAATCAAACAGTCAGTGAGAGAGGATATTATTTCGTTACTTGAACAAGAGAAAACTTCAAAGAGTTTGTGGGAAGCATTAGGGAAAAAGTGTGTAGGAAGTAATGAAATTGTCAAAAACAAAAAGAAATTGTTGCGTAAAGAGTTTGATTTATTCAGTTGTATGAAAAATGAATCTGTTTGTAGAATGATCGAAAGATTTTGGCATCTGAAAATGGAGTTAGCCAGACATGAAATCACATATTCTGAAGAGGATTTGGTGGATAAATTGTTTGATTCATTGCCAAATGATCAAGAGTGGCAATACTTCGCTTTAATGTTGAAGAACACAATCAAGCCTGAAGATTTGAAAGTGGATTTGCTGATTGAAAGACTTGAAAGCCATGAGTTGGAGATAAAGAGATCTAAAGTCAATAATCCAGCTTATCAGCAAAATGTGGAGCTTTACTACAGAGGAAATGCACCACAGGCTAGATCTCCAAAAACAACATTTTCTGCAGAAAGTTCAAGTTCAGTGAATAATGAAAGTCTTCACAGTGGATCTTCTTCAGACACTTCAAACCAATCTGCTTCAAAGAATTTGTTTCAGTGTAATATCGCAGTGGATCTGAAGAATGGGCAGAATTTCAGCGAAGAATCGGCAAAACAACAGATGGTTTTCTTGGCATCTGTACTTGAATCGTATGAAAGCCTCGTTGCAGGGAAGATTGGTAACACCAACTTAACGAAAGAAGATTATGATCAATTAGACCCCGAGGAGATGGAACTTATGGATATAAGATGGTGCATGGCCAGTGCAGTTCGTCGGGCACAGCGGTTCATGGAGATCACGGGGAGAAAGTCAATTGGTGGACCATCTACCAAACTGGGATTTGATAAATCTAAGGTGACATGTTTCAAATGCAAACAAAGAGGTCATTTTAAGTGCGAGTGCAGAAATGCGTATGCTAATGATGATTCTGCAAACCCGTTCAACGAAGATTATTACAAGAAAGCTATTTACCATCAGAATAAGTCTGAGCCACCAAGATTGAAACAGCCTGAAGAAAAATCAAGGGCTCTTGCAGTTATATATGACGATGAAGGTTACGACTGGAGTCAAGTTTGCCCTGAAGAAGATGCAGTTGGATATGCATTTGTGGCTAATGCTGATCCTGATAGATATTGGAAAGCAGATTATGCAAGATGGGAAATTGGAAAATTAAACGAACCATTCAAAGAAGCCCAGAGAGCAAAAAGATGGAATGAAGAGTTGGAATGTTATATGGATCCACGGGGTAATCTAGTTGTTGACCCATCAAAAGTGGATTTCGAAGCTGTAATAAATTTGGTTCCAAGGCAGGCTACTTTCAACACACGAAGGTTATCTAATAAAGCATATTTGCCTGATTTGGAGAAAAAGATAAGATAGGTTTGTGAAGAAAGTCTACCGAAGGTGGTAGAAATGAAGAAGAGAAAAGAAGAAGAATTGAAGAAGATGATTGAAGAAGTAAAGACTGTTGTGAAGATTGCTGCTGAAAAAGAACAGAAGATAGAAGAAGCACAGAAAGAAGAAAAAGTGGAGAACAAAGAGCAAGATCAGAAAGTTGAGTCAGAAGAATCGGTGCTGAATAAGACTGAGGTTAGAAAATCTTCTGATCTATCGAATGTTGAATTGGTTGATGAAAAAGAAAACAAATGCAGGAATTGCATAGAAATGTGCAAAGCCTGTATTGAAAAAGATGAATTGATAAAAACAAAAGATAATGAATTAAGCAAACTTGAAAATGGTTTTACAATAAAATGTAAAGATATGATTGAAAAAGAAGAAATTTTGAAACTAAAAATTGAAAATTTGACACAGAAATGTCAAGGTCTTGAAAAGGATAATGATGTTTATAGACAACTGTGTTCAGCAAAATGTGTCGATTGTGTTGAAAAAGAATCTAAATTTCAAGATTTACAAAAACAGTATGATTCTTTAAAGTGGTCCAGTCAGAGAGTACAAGAAGCTTATGATACTTTGAAGAGCCAAGTCAAAAGTTTTGATCAAAGATTGTCAGAAACTTTAGTCACTAAAGAAATGTATGAAAGAAGGTTTAAAGAAAAGCAAATTGAATTAAACAAATGTGTTGATGAAATTGCTAATCTTAAACAAACCTTGGCTGAAAAAGATAAGATTGTTACAAAACTTCAAAGTTATCATAACTCTTCGTACATTCTTGAACGCATTTTCAACATCACACCAGATGACAAAGATACTGAAAATTGCAAAAATGGTATTGGTTCAGAATTTCATCAGGTACCACCACCATTGAGAAACAATTATACTTTTTATGATGAGGAAAAGGTGGCAAAGGGTTTGAACATAGCTGACCAGTTACCTGAAAGTATCGATGTGACTTACTCCAAATCTGATGATGCTAATGATTCAGAGGTGGTAAGTAAGGTTGTTGAAAGCGTTTTGAAAGATGAGTCTAAAAAAGGTAAGTCTGAATCACAGGATGAAGATGAAGGAAATCTTTATGATGGTTATCTGAAAAACACAAAATCCGAGAAAAATTTGAATGATGATTCAAAAGGATTGGTTTATACCATGATTGGATCGGAAAAATTATTCTTAGATGTTATATTCCCGATTCAGAATGTGATTTCAGAAAAGGTTGATAAAGTTTTCAAAATGGTTGAGATTGAGAAGTCTGAGATTCCAAAGCTTGCTGGTAAAGGTCATAAATCTTTTTATAACAAACCTGGTTTTAAGAAGAAAAACATGAAGGCTGGTTTGGGTTATAAAAAGAAACGAAATTGGAATCAAAGTAAAAAACCAAATTTGCAACAAAAGATGAGTTTTGTTCAAGGGAAAAGCTTGAAAGAAGAGGAAAAACTCAAATTTGGACTACAGTCTAATGAGGAGTTTGTTTCTATGAAAAAGAAACAACAACAGGCCAAGGATGTTTCAAAGAAAGTGTGTTTTAAATGTGATCAAATTGGACATGTTGCAAGAAAGTGTCCAAATCCAAAGCCTGTTGATGTTGAAAAACAGAAATCTAAGGATGTGAAACCTAGGTCAACCAGATTTGATTCGAAACAAACTTGGAGGTACAATACAAACAAGTTTGCTTCAAATCAAAATTGGAGATCAAATCCGAACAGGTTCGATTCAAGACAGACCTGGAATTCTCACACACCCAGATTCAGAACAAAACAAAGTTGGAAAACATCTGTTGATATGACAAAAACTCACGAGTTTTGGAAACCTAAAATTGTTGTTCAAAAACAAAGTGTTCAAAAAGAGTCACATTTTTATAAACGAGGAACACCGACGGGTCAAACATGGTCTGTTAAGAAAAATGATAATTCGGTAAAAGATGAGAAAGTTGAAGTCAATGCTGAAACAGTTTTAAATGACAAAGAGTTTCCGAAATTAAATGAACATTATTGTGTTGAAATGCCTAAGGTCCAACAGACCTGGGCTAAATTGTTCAAATGATTAATAAAGTTTGAAATGTGCAGGTGCTCAATGAAGCTGAAGATTGTGAGAAGAGTAGTTGGAGCAGCCTGGCACAGGAAGAGGTTGCAGGACCCTGGTTTGGTTGAACAGGGAGTTTAGTTTGATTGTTTTCTGTACATAAATAAACAATATTTTCAAAACCCTAAAAATTTGAAAAATTAAAAACCAAAAATATGTTTTTAGTTTGTTAAAATTTGAAAGAAAAAACCAAAAATGTGTTGTTTTTAATTTAGTTTGAATGTATGTTGATTGAATACGCCGAAACCCTCACGGCTGAACAAACATGATTACTTTCACCAGATTGAAAAACGGTTTTCAAACTGTCGAAAATCAATGGGTTGTAAATCATGGGGGTACTTTATATTAGTTTTTTCTACAAAACAGAGCATAGTTAGCAGAAAATGGATGGCGAGACAAATCTATCAGTATTGGTTGTCAAATTTTCTTTAAATGATTTTGCATTTTAGGGGGAGTATTGTTGTTAGAAAATACAAAAACATTTGAAAATTTGAAAAAATCAAAAACATGATAAAATTCAAAAATGAGTTTTGCGTAAAAAGAGGAAATGATAGTACATCAGTAGACAGTTACAGTATGCTAAAGAAATGGAAAGTTTAAATGTGTTAAACGATCTCACCGTGGATGTGTCGGTAGGTTTTTATACATTTAGTAAACTTTTTCGGGATATAAATCTAAATTCAAACACTTGCTTATTTCGTGGGGAACACTACTTGGATATATAGGTAACCCCTGAAATCTCGTTTGAAAGGTTCCTTTTTCTGATATACTAGGTCTTTATACTCAGTGATATCTGGGGTATTATTCCGGGACTTCTGCTGAATGGAAGTTCTGACCTAGTCCTCGAATAATACTTTCTGCAATGCTTGAAACACAGCATCACCCTCAGCATAAATGATAAGATAATAAAATTGCTTAGCAATGCTGTTGTAAAAAAGATCCTCTAAAGGGAACACACCTACAAGTTGAGTCATGATCTCTCTGCTGAACGGTAGTTCTGACCTGAGCTCTCATGATTCTTCATAATTTATTAACCCCTTACAGATATCATTTGTGTTATAATTACCTGTAAGACTGAATATTGGGATCTGGATACGGGAGTATATTCAAGAGGTGGGACACATGAATGAGTTTAAGTTCTTAAAACACCTAATTCATATCCGGAATCAGTTGAAATTTGTATGAAAATTTAAGTGGATCAGTATATCGACAATCTAAGTGAATTGTTTAATTCTTACTGTGTAACTAAGCTCAACGGTACTTGTGACTTGTTAAAAACTGATATGATCCTCTGACGCATACTCAAACAAAAATATTGTCTGTAAATATGTTTGTACATATTTCTTTATTGCTTTATATTTTCAGAAAAATACAAAAAGATTTTGATTTCTGCTTTATTTTCGACAACCGATGTCTGAGTGCTGAGTTTCAAAATCTAAGTAAGCTGATCGTGTTTCTGAAAATAAAACAAGTTCATTAATTTGAAACTTGAAGTTTTAAAAAAACAAAAAATCAAAAACAGTTTGTGATATCTCCAAGGTCATTAAGTTGGACTTGGATGATTAACTGTGGGGGATTTGGATGCTTATATTGTTATAGAGCTAGTTTCCGATACGATTCGATGAAACTGCCAATTTCATGAGAAGTGATTTTGAGGAGATTGAATTGTCAGATTACGATATCTGGAAGTTTAAAATGTTGTTACTTATAGTTGTATGAGTGATTGCAGGAAAAGTCCAGACTACGATCCCGAGAGCAGAGTCTAAGGGGGAGTCTGAAGACAAGCTGAAAGTTAGGAGGAGCTTGTAGCTGGAAAAAGAGGTGTCGATCCCTAAAAGCACGGAAGCTTGATGAAAGGGGGAGCCTGCTGATGATAAAGTTGTTAATGATAGAGCCAGTGATGATATCCTGGTGTAAGAGTCAAAGTGTGAAGCTGATCAAGAGAGTGATGGATGCTTACAATGTTACAATCTGAATGAGAAGGTAAAATGACCAAGACTGAAGACTCGGAGCTGAAAACTGCGTCAACATCCAAGGGGGAGTCTGTTAGTGCACGGAATGTCTGTTGACTACTTTTGCATTGGGTCTTAGGTTTAGATAAGACAAAATAGGAGCTTTAAAGTCAAAATTAGATTTAATATTGTTATTTCGTTCATATGTACATGTTAGAGGTGATTTCGTTCATTAGGTTGTTTAGGAGATTTCGCTCATTAGGTCACAAGGTGATTTCGTTGATATGTCACATGTGATTTCGCTTATATGGTATGCCATATGAGCGAAATCAGTCTTAGTATAAATACCCGAACATGTGATCTCATATGTAACTTGGAGCGAGACCTGTTCATGTGCTAGGTAACCGAACTCTGTCAAATTCATTTCAGAAAGCATTAATAAAGAAGAAATTGAAAGGAACAGCTGTGTTACTTCATTTACATTGATTCCGCCTTTGTTTTTGAAGATGAACTGCCTTATACTGACTATTTAGGGTCGGAACACGGTCCAACACAAACGAACAGAAAATAATTTTCATGCATGACTTATACCAAAGTTGAACATGAATAACCTGGTCCGTTTGTGACAAGACCATGACATCAACATCATCCGAATTCCACCCCAAAATTATTCTAGTGCCCCGATCACACAAATTACCATTAGAAGTCCAACTCCAATTCCTGAAGACACCTTTACAAACCTTATCAAGCTTCATGATATCAACATGAGACTCAAGGATGGCACAAACAGCTAACTTATTTTCAGACAAAAGAATCCGAACCTCACTTTGTTTCAGGGGTCGGTTCAAACCCCTTATGTTCCATGCTGCGATGCTATCCATTCAAACCATCTAGACCGGGAGTGCTTGCCCCCTCAGATGTATCTTTTCTTTTATCATTCTTCATAAATTCCGACATTTCCGTAGGAATCGAATCCACAACCTCATCGTCAATGTGCACTTGGCTCCCACTTGCATTATTCGATGCTGGTTTTGTCTCAAAATCATTACCCAAATCAATAACAGCCGCATCTCCATCATTCTTGGCAAGTTCCTCAAATGAGTTCTTTAGATGAACATTACCAGCTTTATCATTATTCAGCTTACCATCCTTTGTACCTGAAGTACTCGGCCCTGTTTTATTTATCTTAGGCTTGTAAATAAATTTCTGCTTTTGTTTTTTCTGCACTGGTCCCAATCTAACCGTCTTCCTCTTATCTGTTATAAAACCCTCATCATCAACAACCACCTGGTTCTTTTTGTTATCAGCATTCTTACTACAATTTTGGTCATTATGACTGAACACACAGCACAAAGAACATCTTAACGGTTTCCATTCATATTCAACATCCACTCTTTCCTTTAAATAACCATCCTCATCAAGTTTCGGAATAGCAACAGTGATATGATCCTTTAGTTCATTCTCCGCATTAACTTCAATTAAAGCCCGAGCAAAACTACTCCTCCCCCAGTTGTCAGCACACATGTCCGCATTATAACTATCTAGTCTTTTTGGAACTCCTATCTTAGACGCTAATAAGCTGAGACCATCATCCGTGTAAACAGCTATCGGAACATTATGTAATTTAACCCACACCAGGACTGACTTGATACCCTCTTTTTTAAGGCTAATAGATGGAGACCAGACATTTAGAAACAATGGAACCTTCCTAATCAGCCATGGCCCCCCTTCAAGCACCTTAGCCATACCCTCCTTTGAGTCGAATTTAAAGAAAAAGAAGCCACTTGAGTTCATCATCGCTTTAACAAATCCAAATTTTGACCATGCATTCTTTGCATAGTATTCAACTACCGGAAAAGGAAGCCTATTCCCCAAGAAATAACCAAACAAAACATTATCATGTTTTTCCTGAACTTTTCGAATTACCTCACGAGGAATCACTACATCAGCATCTTGAACCGTCTCCGACGCATCTAGCTTCCTGAAATTTACTTCCCGTTTCGGAGAAGCCTTTTGCTTTACCATATCAGCATACGAACCTGGTTTAGTGCTATTCTTCGGCTTATCATCAAGAATCCGATCAATACTACTCTGAAGCTGGATTGGAACAGTAATTTTCTCAAGCTCATCAATAACGTTAATCGGTCTCGACTCCTGATCATCATTCCTGATAACCCCACGTCTCGGAACTAAAGGATTTCCATCAATGTTAATGTTCCTACTAGAAAAACCCTTGGTACCATTAGCTTTACCATCAATATCCCCTACTCTCTCAGCAGTACTCTTGAACGACAAGTTTTGATTTAGACGGCCGTCAAGCTTGAGATTCCCAGACTTGAAACGATCATCCATGCTTAAAAAGACTACTCTCTATGAACAAGAAAACTTAGTTAACCATGCACGAAAACAAACCAGCAAAACCAAAAACCACGAACACACGAAAAAACAGAAAAACCCTAAACAAGCAAAACCCTATCCCATGTATCTTTCATAATCATATAGAGGAATCAGTATGTAACCAAACCCACACCCCTAAACAATCAGATCGACACAAAGGAACAAGGCGGCGATTGGAAAAGACACAAAGAAGAAACCCTAAATTTAACTCAATCCCTTTGCTAACTAGTTCGAATTGTAAGTATTGAAGGATCAACACTCCAATGATCAGACTGTTATACAAAGATCATGAAGAAAAATCAAAGGTTGCAGGAATAAGCGAAATCACCATGCTTCCCTTTCGAGGCAGTTTCACCGTATATACACAATAAATCACCATTCGCGAGCGAGATGGCAAAAACAAGTTTATTCGCTCACAGGGACTATTTGCGTCAAACTGCAAAAGTCTGTCGTTTCGTAAGGCAACGTACAGTCCAGAACTTGATCATAAGCTAAACATACCATAAATAACCTTAACATATCTTAGAAATAAGCTTTGGGTGGTTCGGTGTGCGAAAACATGCTTATTTGGTCTTTCAGGGACTAAAAGTGTCAAAAACGGCGTAAGTTTGCATTTACGCGCATATCTTACGTTCTGACCACATCTGGGCATCCAAAATTTTTGTGCACACTAAAATATATTTATTTTAGTGTTTGGAATGCTAAAACATCATTCGTTTCGCAATTTGGATCGTTTTCGCGTTCGTTACGATTTCCGTCGTAATTAACCGAACAACGCAACCGTTCAGCCAAACGAACCGACATCCGTAACATTTTTGAGCAAAATTCAAGTTAAATATATTTAACTTAACTATGGAGCTTGAAAATGGGCTTGACGAGTGTTAGAAGTGCCAAAATGCGACGAAACAAGCTCAGGGGATGAAACTGTCAAATTGTGAAAGTTGCTGGTCTGCAGACTGGATGCGGACCGTATCCATATACACATGCGGTCCACAAGGCATGCCCAGTTCAGCAGAAACTTCACAGTAGCTTCCCAGCTCGTTTTTGAGGCCCTTATATGCAATTTCCATGTTTTGGGGACCAAGTTAACACCTCTCCAAGGCTTCTAATCTGCTCATAACACTTGGATGGCTAGGATTTCTTGCTTGGAGGTTACATAAACAAATGTCTTAATCTTGTGAACCTCCAAGAAGTATAAATAGCCAACCTCTTCATTTGAATTCCTCACCCTTGATCTGATTTTCTCTAAGTTGAAGTCATTTACTTCATACCTGAGATTATTAGATCAAGTTCTCCCTAGCAAGGACCCTTTGTAAGCTTCTTTCGTTCTTTTATCGCTTTCCTAGCGTAAAAGTCAAACAGTGTTTGACTTTCGGTTTTGACCATCAATTGGTCAATGCAAAGTTCGTTTGAACTTTGCAACGTGATTGTAATCACGATGGTTATAATCCTTAGCGATTATACCTGCTGATTACCACGTTAACTAGGCGTAGTGACGAGTCAAAGTTTCGGCCAAAATGCGTTTTAGCACGCATTTTTGCAACGGAACTACTTTTAGGAATCAAAACACTTTGTTTTGATACCAAATTAGTTTTCTAAGTTAGTTAAACATATTTTGACATGTTTAACTCATCACTACTAGTATAGTGCTTGTTTAGGGTCGTAAGTTAAGCGGTCTAAACAACCGCTTAGACTTTCGAACCCGACCCGTTTGGTCGATCATTAGGATCCGACCAAGCTTGTTTAGTGATCATAGTTGCATAGGGAATAACCTCTGAGGTTATACCTTATGATCACATAGGATTGGTTAGTTATTTGTTAATTAGCTTATATGCCCATAGGAAATGACCAAAACGCCCTTTTGAAGCATAAATCCGTATTTTGCCTATGTGAACATATTTTTGACATATAATCTGATTTAGTAACATATTTAGGGATAATTGGGCATGTAAGACTTGACATAGCACATAGTTAACCATCCGACCATAGTTTTACGCAAATGACGCGTTATAGTAGCTTATACTACCATAATGGGTCGAAACGGGTCAAAAGCACTTAGATAGACTTTCAAATCAGAATGTAAGGTCTATTAAATCATACCATATGATTTTGAACACTCATTTGATTTATAGAACCTCATTCTATCCTATCTCCCGATTTAGGATCCGATTATTAACATAGTAACCTATATTAGGTGCCGTTTGAATTCGTGATCCTTGGAGCTTTAGTTGGTCTTATTCTCAAAGACTAATAAGCAATCCCAAGTGAGTACATAGTTCCCCTCTTTTACCGCTTTCAAATACTTTGGGGTGATACACATGTGTATACTTGTTATTTTCGAATTTTTCATGCTTTTATGACATAAACATGCTAGTTTCACCTAGTACACATATAGTACATGATTTCCATTATGGTTTGCTATGTATGTTAACCATGCTAGCACATTGATTTCTTAGACATTTTTTTTTGGGTAAAAGGTTACCCCGGTGATTCTATTATAGACAACCGCCAAATAAGTACAAGTAGTGAGGATGAGTTCCCCATTAGTTCATATACAGGACATGCCCCATATATGTAAGCAAAAAACAAACAAACCAACATACCAACTCAAACTAGCCTACTACAATCATGATATGACTAACTAGTAGACAAACTAAAAAATCAAACAACGACGTCAACCGCCATCATCAAAAATGAAATTGCTACCAACCGGCAGCCCCTTAGCATGAAACAGAAGCCACCTATCCATTGGACTTTATGTGAGAGGTGCTTGCCCCTGTACTGGAAGCCGTAGGATGTGTACCCGATGTTAAAAACTCATTTGATTCATCATATACAACCTCTACCTCGTCATCATCAGACTCCTCATTTAGCTCACGTCCCCCTTTATATCTCCCCTGGGGGGAACCCCCATTCCCCTCAACGAACCCAAGAGCACTAAACGAATTGTGTGTTTGAACCTTGGATGAACTAGTGCACCTCGCATTCACGTAGGAAGAACGCACTGCCTTTTTCTTTTTATCCACAGGTCTATATTCAAACTTGGGCTTTTGATTGTTAACTTGAAAACCGCTCTTCTTTACATTCTTCTTTGTCTTGACTTCCGTATAACCATCCTCATCTACTTTCGGACTGTTTGTAGGAGGTTTCACTGTCAATCGAATGCATTTTGGACACTCCTCAGAATCATGCCCAAATACACAACAGTGGGCACATCTCGGTGGTTTCCATTCATATTCCACCCGAATAGTCTCATTGACATACTTGTTCTCATCCAACTCAGGAATAGCTATGGTTAGAACCTCTTTAAAATCATGTTCAGCAGATACTTCAACGAGAGCCCTAGCATAGCTGCTCCTTCCCCAAGCCTCGTTACACATATCAATTGTATACGAATCCAACCTCAACGGTGACCCAATTTTAGATGCCAGCATGCTTAATCCATCGTCAGTATACGCCACTATAGGAACCTCATGCAATTTAACCCAAACCGCAACCTTTTTAATATCTTCTTTTTTAAGAATACTTGTAGGGGACCAAGTGTTGAGAAAAAGTGGTTTATTACGAATCAGCCATGGACCCCCTTCAAGCACGTTATTCATACCCTTTCTGTCTTCAAACTTGAAGAAGAAAAACCCATTCGAGTTCATCATAGTTTTCTGAAGACCATGTTTCTTCCAATTTGTTCTCACAAAATATTCAACAACCGGATAAGCAATTCTATCCCCCAGGAAGTAACCATAAAGAGTATTCGCTAACCTGTTGTTAACCTGACGAACATAATCGATTGGTAGGACAACATCCACTCCATCCAATGAGATATCCGACTTTAGAGATCGAAAATTAATATTAGGGACTTGATCAGCCGACTCATTAGCATTCATTGCTGAGTTATCAACATTCTGAGTTTGATTTTGAGTTGTCGAACCAAAATCCACCTTAACACCTCCCTGATCAGCTTGTTTGTTTGACACAACATTAGAATACGATTGATGTTGAGAATTAGCTCGAGAGCTAGGACTAACATCATTCAATGGAAGCACAAAAGCTACTTTTCGTTTATCAAAAACCTTGGCATATTGCTGATTAGGAGAATCCGAACGACCAGTAGCGTGTTCAACATCATTCAATGGAAGCATAAAGGTTACCTTCTTATTCGGTTCAGAAACCCTAGCCGCCAAGAGGGATGTTTGTCTTGGCTCAAACAGTTTCCCGTCGATATTCCTGATTTTCCTTGAAAGAACGTCTGGTTTATCTGCAATCTGATCATCCATAGCAACAGCCACAGATAACAATGCCGACACCCTAGATGAAACACCAAACCAATCAGAAAACAACGACGAAGAAGCGCCGATGAAATGCCGAAACCCTAAACTGAATATTTGCCGCTGAATATGATTTGCCGAACCCTAATTAGCAGCCGCAAATCCCTTCGACAATCAGAAATCAAATAAAAAATGAAACCCTAAATACAAATCCTAATCTGATTGCAACTGAGTATCTTCTAAGGATCGATTGGTAAATCCTAAGATGATATCCAAGCTCAATCGAGAATAGGAGGATAAAAAACTGTTAGGGTTTCACGAGAATGCCCAGGTCGCCAAATTCGCCCAGAGAGACTTCATCATGCCCAAGTATTGCCTCCAGATTTTTGATGACATTTGTTTCATATGTTTACTTAGCATATGGACACATTGTTTTACATGACATTTCTGCTATGTATGTTTACTGAGCATGCTAGCATATTGATTTCATGAACATTTCTACTATGTATGTTTACTTAGCATACTTAGTAAATGGTTTTCATAGCATGCTTACATTGGTATGACATTTGGTATGTTCAACGGGACAATAATACATTCATTAACACTGATCACGCCGCTCGGTAGTATGTAATGGTACCATAGGACTTGACAAATCCCGTTTCGGACTTCCTAGGTTTGTTTGGAAGTTGGGAATGACAAAATCCGATATACATAATTTAGATAAACCTTTAATTTTTTTAAAGGTTTGTCGCCACAGTCGCAAGGCTTGAATGTATGTGTTTAAACACTACTGCATAAATGTTCGTATCCATAAAGCATTGTTTTCTGCAAAGCATAACATTTGATTTAAACTTAGGTTTATTCAAAAACCTTGTTTTGTACATTTTCCTATGGGGTTGAGTAATTACTAGTTATTCACCATACATGACATTTGTTTTTTTTTGGGGTAAAGGGTTACCCCGGTGATTCTATTACAGACAACCGCAAAATAAGTACAAGTAGTGAGGATAAGTTCCCCACTAGTTCATATACAGGACATGCCCCGTATATGTAAACAAAAAAGCAAAACAAAACAAGATACCACCTCAATCTAGCCTACTACAATCATGATAATGACTAACTAGTAGACAAACGAAAAAATCAAACAAACGACGTCAACCGCCATCATAAAAAATGAAATTGCTACCAACCGGCAGCCCCTTAGCATGAAACAGAAGCCACCTATCCATTGGACACCTTTATGTGAGAGGTGCTTGCCCCTGTACTGGAAGACGTAGGATGTGTACCCGATGTCATAAACTCCTTTGTTTCATCATATACATCCTCTATCTCGTCATCGTCAGACTCTGCATTTAGCTCACGTCCCCCCTTAGATCTCCCCTGGAAGGAACCCCCGTTCCCCCCCAACAAACCCAAGAGCACTAAACGAATTGTGAGTTTGAGCCTTGGACGAGCTAGTACACCGCGCATTCACGTACGAAGAACTCACTGCCTTTTTCTTTTTATCCACAGGTCTATATTCAAACTTGGGCTTTTGATTGTTAACTTGAAAACCGCTCTTCTTTACATTCTTCATTGTCTTGACTTCCTGATGTGCGTGAAAGTGTTGTATATTTTAGGTATATATTTTAAGCCCTTTTTAACACTTACTTTAGCCAAGTTTTAAATTTATAAAACACGATATTTCACTAACACTAAACACACATATGGGCAAGTGCACCCATCGTTGAGTGTAGTATAGCGTTGGTAAGATACCGAGGTCGTCCAAGGACACAAGAGCTTTTAGTACCGGTTTATCATCAACGTCTAACCAAAATAAAAGTTTGGGAAAATGTTTTAAACTAAGAAAAATAAAAACTAACTAAAATGCTGAAAAATAAAAATAAAATAAAAACAGATAGACAAGATGAATCACTTGGTTCCGACTCGTATCTAGTATAACCTTTGATTATTTCCGCACTTTTGCACATAATTAAGAGATTATCTTAGTTATTGTAGTAGGCCCCTCTTTTGAAGGTGACGTTACCCTCACCCCAGTAGTTTGAGTCAGCAGGGATACAATCCTAAAGGGGTGGATTATTGGAAGATAATGAATTAAGTTATTAATGCAGTATTGTGGTAGGCCCCGCTTTTGGCGGTGACGTTACCCTCGACTAAGTAGTCTGAGTCAGCAGGGATACAGTCCTAAATAGCCGGGTTATAGTATTAATAGTAGTTAACTTATGAGGGGATCAAAGAGTTTGGACCCCCGCCATCCAATACCGTGAAGTATTGAAGGAGGTCCTACTAAATTTGACCCAGGTCCATTGCAGGACCTCTAAACGCTGAACAATGGCAAGACCTTTACCAAACCGTTCCCTTAACCCCCTACCAGGTAGCCAACATACCTCCATATAGACCGTGGAGATATGAATGGTGAAAATCCTTTATTTTATATAGACAGTAAAATAATGCCAAGACACCACGGACAAACGATAAGGAAAGATCACCTTCAACATAAGTAACTAGTTATTAAAGTCATTAATACAAAACCAAATAAAAAGTGCAAAAGATTAGAAATAAAAAGTATTATACTAGACACTTTGTCTTCACCAAGTGATGTAAGAGACTTAGGCAAACATGGCCTTGATTGTCAAGAACTCTTACGATCAATCTTGGATCCTGAGACGACTCACACACTCTATGATGGACAATGGATGATGGTGGTGGATGATGGTGTTGTGATGGTGGTGGGTGGTGGATGAAGTGTGAGAGAGGTGGTGTGCCAAGGGATGAGTTGCAATGAAACCAAGCACTCCTATTTATAGGCTGAACAGAAGCCTGGGCACGGCCCCGTGTCCGCTGGGCACGGCCCCGTGCCTGTCTGACACTCTCTCTCTTCATTAATTGTAATTCGCAATTACAATTAATGCGCCTGCAGTACTTTCGGCACGCCCCCCGTGTCCGCTGAGCACGGCCCGTGGTGGGCAATAGAAGCTTCTATAGGTCTGTCTTTTCTGCTGCTTCTTGGGCACGGCCCCGTGCTGGCTGAGCACGGGGCGTGTTCAGCCTTCTGTTTTCTTTATTTTGCTTTGGAAGGTGCCGTTGAGGGTTCGGGCAATCCACTAATGTTCCTTTTCTTGTATTTATGTTGGATTTAGCTGTCTTTTTGCTTCTTTTGCGTTTTTGAGCTCATTTAATCCTGAAAATACAAAAGGAAGACAAAAACACTCTTTTTCCAATATTAGTACTAAAAAAGGGTTAGTTTTATGCCTCATTTGATGTAATTTATATGTTGCATTTTACACACATCAAATACCCCCACACTTGAACTTTTGCTTGTCCTCAAGCAAAACTCTTTAATATTTGGCTTACACTCCCAAATGGAATAGGTAGAAGAGAAGGTTTTGGGTTTGTCATAGAGTGTCGGGATTTCCAAGATCTTTTTAGGGTTTTATTTTTATTTATTTACACTCCTATTCGTAATGATTTATTTAGAACTGTTCATAAAAGAAATTACTTATTTGGGCATAACATGCCTTTTTAAAATTTTATTTATATACAAGTTCACATACCTCGCGGGGAAATCACTCACACTCGGCCGAAGGTGTATTTTTAGTGAATCACTCGAGAGCGGCATGGAACTTATTCCTACCATAGGCTTGCCAAGAAATCAATCCTCCTCCTTTTTAACTTTTATACCTTTGTAGATATCAAGAGGACTTTGTGGGTAAAGGGTTGGCTAGGGTTAAAGGTAGGTGGTTGGGTTAGTGGTTAGTAGAAAAAGGGCTAAAAAGCGTAACAAGTGTCGGTTTTCGTATTTTTGCAACCTTTTATTTTTGATGAAGCTTTTATTCAAACAAAGTTATTTTTGATTACTTTGTTTGTTTATTTTCTTTTTGCTCCATAAATTTTTTTTTTTTTTTTTTTTTTTTTTTGAAGAACCGAACTTGTTACTAAAATAAAGGGTAAAAATGAAAAAGGTTTTGGTGGGTGAAATGGTTTTTGTTTTGGGTGATGAAACGAACAGGTTTAGGCTCAAAGGGGCTAACTAGGGGGATTTTTGGGTAGGTGGTAAAAGAAAAAGAAAAATAATGGTGTGGAAATGAAAAAGGTTAGTCCTAATGCCTCTATCATTTACTTACTCGGGTTTAAGTTGATAAGGACCGGGAATGTATTGTCATGGCAAGTTCTAGAGTCGTAAGAACCAAGCGGCTATTCACACAAGAAACGAAAAATGAGCATTTAGTCAAATGGTATGAAATTGAGTGCTCAATAAAGGCTCAAAACTCACTTTTGTGGGAATGGGTTTTTATGTGATCAAGTATATATAATCAAATTTTAAATAAGTTTGTCATGCCTTTTCATAATTTTCTTATGTTGGTTCTTTTTATCACTACGCTATCGGTTGTAAATTTGTAAAAATATAACCTTTTTGAGAGCTTGAATTTCCCGAGTTAAACCTAGACAAGTAAAAAAAATGAAATTTTTGAAAAAATTTGGGGTAATTAGCGGTTCCAATAGAGTTTTGTGTAAGGCTTGTATTTAGGACTTGCAAAATTCAAGGTTTTAGCATCCCCCCCACACTTAAATTACACATTGTCCTCAATGTGTCCCAAAAATAAATTTTTAGGTTGATTAGATGTGTAAAATAGTGTTTTAAAAGCAAAAATTTGTGTTACTGGGCGCTGAACACGGCCCCGTGTTATCCGGGCACGGCCCCGTGTTCAAGTGCCAGTAACAAAATTGAAATAAGAGAAACAGAAGTCTGGACACGGGGGCGTGTTGGGTGAACACGGCCCGTGTCCAGTTACCTGTACTGGGCGTTTTCTGCAGGTGGTTCAACACGGGGCCGTGTTGGTTGGGCACGGCCCGTGTTGAACCTTCTGAAAGGGAGAAAATTTGTCGGGTTGCCTTGTTCTTGTGCATGGGATCATTTTTCTCGTTCCCCTTTTCATCCTTTACCACCATGAGTGTGTTTTATTCCTGAAAATTAAACTAACTAGAAAACATAAAAATTAATCTAAATTAAACTAAGGATAGTTCCGTGGAATGCCTCCATGGTGCGCCACGTTTATAAGGGTCCTTGGCTAGACCCAAAGCCTGGTCATATGCTTCCCAAGTGGGATGTGTTGCATCCCATGTTACACCGTCGGAGAGCGTCATCCAAACTTGAGTCTATGACCTTCATGTAGTTGACCGGATCTTCTTCCTCTACTCGCCTTCCACATTCAAATTTTACCTCCTCATTCCCAAACTTCAATGTTAGAGTTCCCTCATTCATATCCACCAATGCTTGGGCGGTGGCTAGGAATGGCCTCCCGAGGATGAGGGGGACCTCGGTGTCTTCTTCCATGTCTAGGATGACAAAGTCGGTTGGAAAGACGAATTTGTCAACCTTGACTAGCAGATTTTCGGCGACACCATGTGGGAACTTGACGGACCTGTCGGCGAGTTGTATGCTCATCTTTGTGGGGCTTGTTGTTCCTAGGCCGAGTCGCTTGAACATTGATGTGGGCATGAGGTTGATGCTAGCTCCAAGATCGGCTAAAGCATTTCGGACGGGGGATTTCCCAATCGAACAAGGGATTGTGAAGCTCCCGGGATCGATTTTCTTTTGTGGAAGTTTGTTGAGTACTAGAGCTGAGCATTCTTCGCCTAAGTTAACTAATTGCAATGATTCAATTTTCTTTTTGTGAGTGAGGAAATCCCTCATGAATTTTGCATATTTAGGCATTTGGGTTAGGACCTCAATAAAAGGAATATTGACATGCAATTGTTTTAGTAAGCTTTCGAACTTTGCGAATTGCTCATCGGTCTTTTGACGATTTAACCTACCGGGGTACGGGATTGGAGGAGTCTTGGTGGGCCCTTGATTTGGTGACGAAGCTTTTTCTGGTGCAGGAGGAGTTACAGGCTGACTAGAATGGCCTCTTTCACTTGGCGTCAATGGAGCATCCTCGGGACCCACGGTTCGATTTCTTAATGTGATGAGATGTACTTGTGCCTTTGGGTTCGTTTCGGTATTACTGGGTAATGCGCCTTGCGGTCTCTCGGAGAAATTTTGAGCTAGCTGATTTAATTGTTTTTCAACGTTTTGAATGCTAGCTTGTTGATTTCTGAAATTTGATTCCAATTGTTGAAATCGATCCGCGTTTTTCTTTTCAGTGTCAGAGATGAGGCGATATACAGTATCTTCAAGCCTTTCTCTTCCACCTTGTTGTTGAGGAAAATTTTGCGGTTGTTGAAAATTAGTTCGTTGATTTTGTTGGTTACTACTATTGCCGGGATCTCTCCAACCAAGATTTGGGTGGTTACGCCATCCTTGGTTGTAGGTACCCGTTGGAGGACCCGACGGCCTAGGTCTATTATCCATGTAGTTTACCGTTTCAGTTTGTTCATCTACTTCTTTCATACAACTCCAATTTTCATGTGACCCACCACACCCTTCACAAGCCATAACCGAGGCCGTTTTTGTCATTTCTAGCCTTTTGATTTTTGAAGAGAGGGCCTCGATTTGGGCTTGTAAAGAGGTGCTTTCATCAACCTTATGGGCGCCCGGGGCAATAGATTTATTACCTCGGGGAGTGTGCCATTGAAAATTGGTTTGAGCAATTTCCTCAATTTGGTTATATATTTCATTTGGGCGACGATTACCTAAGAGTCCCCCGGAGCTTGAATCAAGTGTTTGTCTTGTGTGTGGCAACAATCCATTGTAGAAAGTGGATACTTGTTGCCATACCGCTAGACCATGGTGAGGACACTTTCTTAGAAGCTCCTTGAACCTTTCCCAAGTTTCATATAAGGATTCCCCATCCTCTTGTGAGTATGTATTAATTTCAGTCATTAATTTAGCCGTTTTAGCAGGAGGGAAATACTTATACAAAAACTTTTGGGCGAGTTCATCCCAGGTGTTTACCGATCCAACTGGGAGGGTGTTAAGCCAAGCCTTGGCTCGGTCTTTCAGTGAGAAAGGAAACATTCGAAGGCGGATGGCGTCATTTGATGCTCCATTGATCCGAAAGGTATCACATATTTCTAAAAAGTTAGTAATATGTAGATGGGGATCCTCGTCCGCAAGCCCGTGGAAGGTTGCGGAGTTTTGGAGCATTTGTATCAAATGCGGCCGAAGTTCGAAGTTGTTGGCCTCGACATTCGGTGCATTGATAGCAGCGCCAAGATTGCCTACGGTAGGCCGTAGGTAATCCATGAGGGTACGTTGGTCCGCCATTGGAAGTGGGTCCCCCGAAGCTTTCTCTTGATTTTTAGCTTTTAGTCTTTTTCTGAGAAAGCGCTCGGGTTCTTCTAGGGGTTCTTTTATGTCTCTACTAGAACTGGAGCTCATGCACTACGTAGGAGGTTCAAATGTGGCGCCTGGGTTCCGAGTCCTGCAACAAAAACAGAAAAGGACACTGGTCAGAATGTTTACCACGGCCCCGTGCTCAGTGAGCACGGCCCGTGTTGAGAGATACAGTAATTGTTTTCTGGATTCCCAGTTACTGGGAGTTGGGCACGACCCCGTGTTGCACCGACACGGCCCCGTGTTCAGCTCTCTGTAACTCAGAAAATAAAAACTGCCAGTGATGATGCTGGGCACGGCCCGTGTCTGACCGGGCACGGCCCGTGCTGAGCTCTGCAGAAGCTGAAAAACTAAGAAAAATCCTAAAAAAAATAAAAAGAAAAATAAAAGATGATTAGGCCGTTGATTCCTAACTTTCTTAAAATCCTTGTGTCCCCGGCAACGGCGCCAAAAACTTGATGTGCGTGAAAGTGTTGTATATTTTAGGTATATATTTTAAGCCCTTTTTAACACTTACTTTAGCCAAGTTTTAAATTTATAAAACACGATATTTCACTAACACTAAACACACATATGGGCAAGTGCACCCATCGTTGAGTGTAGTATAGCGTTGGTAAGATACCGAGGTCGTCCAAGGACACAAGAGCTTTTAGTACCGGTTTATCCTCAACGTCTAACCAAAATAAAAGTTTGGGAAAATGTTTTAAACTAAGAAAAATAAAAACTAACTAAAATGCTGAAAAATAAAAATAAAATAAAAACAGATAGACAAGATGAATCACTTGGTTCCGACTCGTATCTAGTATAACCTTTGATTATTTCCGCACTTTTGCACATAATTAAGAGATTATCTTAGTTATTGTAGTAGGCCCCTCTTTTGAAGGTGACGTTACCCTCACCCCAGTAGTTTGAGTCAGCAGGGATACAATCCTAAAGGGGTGGATTATTGGAAGATAATGAATTAAGTTATTAATTCAGTATTGTGGTAGGCCCCGCTTTTGGCGGTGACGTTACCCTCGACTAAGTAGTCTGAGTCAGCAGGGATACAGTCCTAAATAGCCGGGTTATAGTATTAATAGTAGTTAACTTATGAGGGGATCAAAGAGTTTGGACCCCCGCCATCCAATACCGTGAAGTATTGAAGGAGGTCCTACTAAATTTGACCCAGGTCCATTGCAGGACCTCTAAACGCTGAACAATGGCAAGACCTTTACCAAACCGTTCCCTTAACCCCCTACCAGGTAGCCAACATACCTCCATATAGACCGTGGAGATATGAATGGTGAAAATCCTTTATTTTATATAGACAGTAAAATAATGCCAAGACACCACGGACAAACGATAAGGAAAGATCACCTTCAACATAAGTAACTAGTTATTAAAGTCATTAATACAAAACCAAATAAAAAGTGCAAAAGATTAGAAATAAAAAGTATTATACTAGACACTTTGTCTTCACCAAGTGATGTAAGAGACTTAGGCAAACATGGCCTTGATTGTCAAGAACTCTTACGATCAATCTTGGATCCCGAGACGACTCACACACTCTATGATGGACAATGGATGATGGTGGTGGATGATGGTGTTGTGATGGTGGTGGGTGGTGGATGAAGTGTGAGAGAGGTGGTGTGCCAAGGGATGAGTTGCAATGAAACCAAGCACTCCTATTTATAGGCTGAACAGAAGCCTGGGCACGGCCCCGTGTCCGCTGGGCACGGCCCCGTGCCTGTCTGACACTCTCTCTCTTCATTAATTGTAATTCGCAATTACAATTAATGCGCCTGCAGTACTTTCGGCACGCCCCCCGTGTCCGCTGAGCACGGCCCGTGGTGGGCAATAGAAGCTTCTATAGGTTTGTCTTTTCTGCTGCTTCTTGGGCACGGCCCCGTGCTGGCTGAGCACGGGGCGTGTTCAGCCTTCTGTTTTCTTTATTTTGCTTTGGAAGGTGCCGTTGAGGGTTCGGGCAATCCACTAATGTTCCTTTTCTTGTATTTATGTTGGATTTAGCTGTCTTTTTGCTTCTTTTGCGTTTTTGAGCTCATTTAATCCTGAAAATACAAAAGGAAGACAAAAACACTCTTTTTCCAATATTAGTACTAAAAAAGGGTTAGTTTTATGCCTCATTTGATGTAATTTATATGTTGCATTTTACACACATCACTTCCGTATAACCATCCTCATCTACTTTCGGACTGTTTGTAGGAGGTTTCACTATCGATCGAATGCCCTTAGGACACTCCTCAAAATCATGCCCAAAAACACAACAATGGGCACATCTCGGGGGTTCCCATCATACTCCACCCTAGTAGTCTCAGTAACATATTTGTTCCCATCCAATTCAGGAATAGCCATGGTAAGAGTCTCTTTCAAGTCCCGATTAGCCGATATTTCAATGAGAGCCCTAGCATAGCTACTCCTTCCCCAAGCCTCATTACACATATCAATAGTATACGAATCAAGCCGCACAGGAGTCCCAATTTTTGAAACCAGCATGCTTAAACCATCATCAGAATATGCCACTAGAGGGACGTCATGCAATTTAACCCAAACTGCAACCTTTTTAAATTCTTCTTTTTTAAGGGTGTTTATAGGGGACCAAATGTTGAGAAACATAGGTTTGTTACGGATCATCCAGGGACCCCCTTCAAGAACAACATCCATACCCTTTCTGTCTTCAAACTTGAAGAAAAAGAACCCATTTGAATTCATCATAGTTTTCTGAAGACCATGTTTCTTCCAATTTGTTCTCACAAAGTGTTCAACTACTGGATACGCAATCCTATCCCCCAGGAAATAACCATAAAGAGTGTTAGCTAACCTGTTGTTAACCTGGCGAACAGAATCAATCGGAAGCACTACATCCACTCCATCCAATGAGACCTCTGAGTTTAGAGAACGAAACTTGACTTTAGGAACTTGATCAGCCGCATCATTGGCCTTCCTAGCAATTTTATCATCATTCTGCTTTTGATTTAAATCACTACCACGCTTAATATCACCCTTCTCGAACTGTTCATTTAGGACCACATCCGCATAAGATTGGACATGAGCATTATCATCCTGTTTCTGATCTTGAACTCGAGGAGGACTAACATCCTTCAACGGTAGCACAAATGCTACCTTTCGTTTGTCAAACACCTTCGCATAATTCTGATTGGGAGAATCAGAACTGCCAATAACATGCTCAGAATCATTAAGCGGCATCATAAAACATACCTTCTTACTCGGCATTTCAGCAACCCTAGCCGCCATAAGTGATATTTATCTAGGCTCAAAAGGTTTACCATCAATGTTCTTAATCTTTGTCACAAACACATTAGAATTTTCTGCATTTTGGCCATCCATAACCACAATCACAAACAAGAAGTGATTAATAGTTTACGTTGTGACGGAACAATAATCAATCAGCGAAAGAACGGAAGTGAAAACTGCCGGAACCCTAACGAGAATCGGACAGCCGAATAACCTTAATCAGCGACCAAGTATGCAGTCTGCCGAAACCCTAGTCGTTTACAAGTAGCCACTCCGCAGATCACCCCGTCTTCAATCAGAAAGCAAAACGAAAAAAGAAAAACGGAACCCTAAATATCGAATCCCTAACCTGATTTCAAATGTTTAAC